>BQNB010036108.1:0-50376 GCA_026074375.1 Tanacetum coccineum | reverse complement strand
ACTCCCTGAGGATTCGACCATTTCTTACCCTATCTATATAGGTTTAGTTAAGGTTTATTTTTGACCGGTACAACGACCCGATCACTTGTTAGCTTAGAAATCCAAAACGGGTTCGTTTGGTTTAAAAAGATTAATCCGATGGGTTTAAGGTTTTAAGATTAGTTTTTAAATTTACAAAAGTGACAAATGAGCTTATTCAAATAGCTTATAAGACCAACTTATGGCTTTTAGCTTGATAAGTATACGAAAATGACTTTTTAGGGTTTTTAGGATGCGTTTGGTTTAGGAAAACCAAACAAATGGTTTTTATGATTAAAGGCTTATACAAGTAACTTAATTATAGCTTATAAAATATCTATAATGATACAAGAGCTTACGGAACAAGATATAAAGCTTACTAGTACTTGAAATGATGAAAATGGGTCGAATGGAGCAAAAACAACTCAAAAACTTAAAAGATGAATAAAGAGACTTATTTCTTCTTGTTTCTTGGCTTCTACTTGCTATATACTTTCTTCAAAATCTTCCTTGGACTTGTTTAGAGCTTCATTTGAGTGTGTGATGAGTTTTTGAGGTGAGTTTTGAAGTGTGGATGTATGCGTGTATATATAGGGTGAAGAAAGGAGTAATGGCCAAGTATTCTTGAAGTGGTGACCAAGGTTACTTGGAGTAGGGACCAAGGGATGCAATGGTGACTATGGAGGGTTAGGAAAGTAGTTTAGACAAGTGTTGAGAGGTGTATGAGGGTTCAGTTAACAAGGGGTAACAAGGAGGTGTTTTCTTGGTGAGCAAGGGTGTGACAAAGGTGCTAGGGTGCTAGGTTGATGACAAGAAGGTGACAAGTAGGCTAGCAAGGTGGTGGATCATGGTCGTGAAAGGGTGGTTGCTTGGTTTAGCTTGGTTAGAAACTAGTTAGGGTGTTTCGGGTCATTAGGGTTTTCGGGTTAGTATTTATGGTTTTGGACGAGCTAGGGTTTTAGGATTAGGGAGGAAAATGTTTAAATCTTTTGCTATAAGTGTTTGTAACTCATGCTTAATAGGCTGTACGAAATCTAGAAAGAAAATAGAGGGAAAATGGCATCATTTGAATTCGATGCTTAATTGGTTTGTACTTTAAGCTTTAAAAAGTTGTACATTGATTTAGGGGGAAAATTTTAATTCAAATATTATGCATTGATCACTTGTACACATGCTTGAAGGCTTTTACATTCATTTTGAATGTAAACATTACATTTAGTTAGGGTTTTGATTTAAACGTTAACGTATAATATCCGTTTTATAATAACGTTTTGGAAAGTACATTAATTAGACAACGTATGATAAAATGGAGTTTAAAACATATTGCTTGACATATTATAACGTTTACTTGATTTAAACGTTGATGAAATTGGCATAGGTAGGTTGCGTGAGCTTGTTTACTTTAGTTATGCAAGTTACGTTGCATAATGAGTGGAATAAAGCAAAAATATTCCCGTGAAAATGCTTGTACTTAATTTAATAAGTAGATATTACATTGATAAAAATTGCATTTAATTTAATAGATGGATAATTACATTGATGAAAATTGTGGGTTGTTATATGACAGGTCCAAAGAGATTCATATAAAGAAGATGCAAGCATTTTCTGATTGAGAAGTTTTGTCTAGTTTTGAAGGAAGCTCTTTTGTGTTTTCCTTTTTCACATGCAGAGCATGGTTTATCCTTTGAATAAACAAGTGATGGAAGACCAAGAACCTTGTTTTGTTTTGCAAGTTTATTTATTTTCTTAAAATTAAGATGTGATAGCCTTTTATGCCAAAGCCAGTTTACACTTTCTGAGGCTTTAGCAAAGAAGCAGGCTCTATTTGGAGTCAGTGATGACATGTCAAGGACATATACATCATTTCTTCTAGTTGCTATCAGGACAATTTCTTTATTAGCATTAAAGATTGTTCCTTGCTTATCATCGAATTGTACAATGTATTTAGCATCACAAAGTTGGCTTATGCTAATTAGATTGTACTTGAGACCATTTACAAAAGTTACTTTAGTCAAAGTAATACCCCCACAGTTTATTGAACCATATCCCTGAGTAATACAAGATGAGTAATCACCAAACACTACCTTAGGACATGGTTGCTCTACATATTTGTGCAGATAGCTCTTAACACAAGTCATACTCCTTGAGCATCTACTGTCCAGGTACCAAATGGGCTCCTTAATGTGTCTTTGCATAAATAATAAACTTTAGGTTAGTTTCTTTTGTGAACCCACTTTTTAGTGGGCTCCCTATGTTGATCCCAGTCTGAATAGATCTTTCTAGCCTATTAAGGGTGGTTGCCAATCTGGATAGATCCAAACTAACTATAAGAGAAACAATGACTATGAACAATATAAGTTATGCGGAAACTAACTTATATTGTTAAGAAGAACAATGAATAAAATAGAACTTTAATTACTATTAATCTGCTAGGTTACAGATTGCTAACTATTAATATTTGTAAAAACTTGTCTATGTAACTAGAGCCGTAGGGTTCCTTTTATACACCAAGGAAAACTCTAATGGGCTTACAAAACGTGTTAAGAGATAATGCATATCTATTCCTATTATAACTCATGCTTATCTCCTAACAATACTAACTATTATATGTGTTAGGAATAAATCTTCACAAGGTTAATACTGCTAGAACAAGTTTGTACTGCTAGAAGAATTTTAGTACTGCCAGAAAGAAGTTAGTACTGCCAGTATTAAAAGTTAGTACTGCTGAGGTTTTTAGTACTGCTGCATGAAGATTACTTGAAGAAGACGTAAGAAGATATGTATGGAATGTATATCTTATATAGATTAGGAAGATACGTATATGTTTAGAATATAGAAGATCTTTTAAGATTTGTAGTTATCTTGTAAAGGACTCCTTAGTCTATAAAAGGAGATCCTAGATTAAGGTTTTAGATATCCATCAATTAATATCTTCCTCGCGACAATACGATTTAGAGAAAAGTTTTGTAAGCTTCAAGGTTTTAAACCCTAGTACTAAGTCATAGTACTCGTATTATTATTCTAATAATATTGAAGCGTTTTGGTTATATTCTTTGTATTCATTCTACTGCATCATTGATATTGTTACATTGATAATACTTCTAGAGTATTAAAGTGTAGATTCCGCATACACTTTAGTATAAACACAAAGTCTCTACTATTGTTATTTTGGATTTATCCAAGGTGACATACTCTTATCAAGCTAAAGAGTCGATCAAGGATTGGGATCAACAAGTGGTATCAGAGCTTGTACTTTGAGAAACTTTGATCTTGAAGTAATGGAGTTTAAAACTGCTCAGAATACAACTACTGCAAAGCTTCCCATACTCAAACTGTGTGAGTATGAGATGTGGGTAATAAGGATTAAGCAATACTTCCAAGTTCAGGATTATGATCTATGGGAAGTCATAGAGAATAGAAATTCATGGGTATCTGTACCTGTAACATCATAAGAGGGTGGCACTTCTATTACTAAGATGACTGTACCTGCTACTGTAGAAGAGAAGATCTGTAAGAAAAATGATGTCAAAGCCAGGAGCTTGCTACTTATGGTTCTTCCCAATGAACATCAACTAACCTTCAGTCAGTATACAGATGCCAAACATTGTTTGCTGCAATTGAAACAAGATTTGGAGGGAATGAGGCTACCAAAAAGACTCAGAAGGCATTATTAAAGCATCAATATGAAAACTTTAATGCCTCAAGCTCAGAGTCACTTGACTCTATCTTCAACAAACTTCAAAAGATTGATAGCAGACTTGCAATCTTGGGTGTAGTTATCACTCAAGAAGATCTAAACTCTAAGTTCTTGAGATGTTTACTCCCTGAGTGGAATACTCTTGTGGTTGTTTAGATGGACAAGGCGGATATTAAGACATTAAGTATAGATGACTTGTACAACAACTTTAAAATTGTTGAACAAGATGTCAAGAAATATGTCAATGCAAATAATGGTTCTCAAAACTTGGTGTTTATGTCTGCTCAAAGAACTAGCAGTACAAATGATGTTAATACTGCTAACCCTGATGTTAGTACTGTTAGCACAAATGCAAAAACTGCTAGTACTACAGATGATACTGCTACTCTTAGTGATGCCACTGTATATGATTTTCTGGCTAATCAACCAAAAGGGTCTCAGCTGGTTCATGAAGACCTAGAGCAAATCCATGATGATGATCTTGAAGAGATGGATTTGAAGTGGCAATTGGCACTACTAAGTATGAGAGCTAAAAGGTTTTACCAGAGAACAGGGAAGAAGATCACTATTAGTAGAAGTGATACAGCTGGATTTGATAAGTCAAAAGTAGAATGTTTCAACTATCACAAGATGGGACATTTTGCTAGAGAATGTAGAAATCCAAAGAATCAAGATAGCAGAGGCAGAAATCATGATACATGGAACAGGAATCAGGATAGCACAAGAAAGCCTATCAAGGTGGAAGATACTTCTTCTAAAGCAATGATGGCTATAAATGGAGTTGGATTTGATTGGAGTGACATGGCTGAAGAACAAGTTCAGACTAACATGGCACTAATGGCCTTATCAGATTCTAAGGTATACACTGAAAAATCTTGCTCTAAAACCTGTTTGAAAAACCATGAATCTCTTAAGAAACAATGTGATGATCTGATTGTTAAACTTAATGATAGTGATTTTAAAACAGCTACATATAAAAGAGGTTTAGCAACTTTAGAAGATCAACTAGTCACATATAAAAAGAATGAAGTTCTTTTCTGTGAAGAAATTGTTGTTCTTAAGAGAGAAGTAGGTTGCAAAGAGTATGAATTAGGTGTACTTAGGACAGAGCTTGAGAAAGTTAAACAAGAAAAGGAGGGCATTGATTTTAAGATTGCAAAGTTTGATAAATCAACAAAGGACCTAGATGAATTGTTAGAGAGCCAAAGATCTGATAAGAATAAACAAGGTCTAGGATATCATGTTGTTGCACCACCTCATCCCTTAACCTATAACAGACCTACCAAACTAGACTTGTATTATTCAGGACTTGATGAATTCAAAGAGCCTGAATTTAATGGGTATGGTCCTAGGGATACTGTGTTAGAGTCTACCAAAGATTGTTCCAAAGAGTCAGATAATTCTAATACTGATGACTCTGTGGAAACAGAACAAGTGTCTGAAGACACAAGTAGCTCATCAGACGATACATGTAGCCTAGTTGAGTCTCCTCTTAAACCTGATAGAGAAACTGTCATTGATTGGCATAACACTGGTGTTCATACTGATAAAAAGAAAGAGTTTGTCAAACCAAAGACTAATGAAAAACCAGTTAAAAAGAAAGTTAGATATGCAGAGATGTATAGATCACAATATCCTAGAGGAAATCAAAGGAATAGGAATGGTCAGAAATCCAATCAACTAGGAAGTGATTTTGTCATGAATAATAAAGCTTGTTTTAGTTGTGGGAGTTTTAATCATCTCCAGATTAACTGTCCTAATCATCAAAAGAAAAGGATAGTGTTTGGAAATAATTATAACAGGGTAGATTATGATTATTATGCAAAGACCACTCATCCTAGAACCCACAAAAATATGACTCCAAGAGCAGTTTTGCTGAGAACTGGCCAAAAACCACTTAGTACTGCTAAGCCAGTTTATACTGCTCACCCTAAACCAATAGTACATTGTGCTAGACCAAAGACTCATTTTTATAAACAAGCACAATCTACTGTCCAAAGGCCCTTTTATAAGAAACCAACATTAACTAACAGGCACTTTAATCATAAGGTTAATACTGATAGGCCTAGAATAGTTCATACTGCTAGGTCATACAGAGCACCTGTTAATACTATCAGGCCTAGAGTTTTTAATACTGCTAGGCCATTTACAGGACAAGTTAATACTGTCAAGGCATATGGGGCCAATGTTGTTAAGCCCTCAGCATGTTGGGTTTGGAGACCTACCAGACCTAATGGTGCATCACTTGTTTTCAACAGATATAACTACATTGATACACGAGGCAGATCCAAGTCAGTAATGGCTCGGGTCCCCAAAGGAATCTAATTTCCTTATGTTTATGTGCAGGGCAATCCACAAATGAATGATAAAGGCTTTGTTGATAGTGGATGCTCAAGGCACATGACTGGTAACATAGCTTATCTCTCAAATTTCTAGGAATTTGATAGAGGTTATGTTACATTTGGAGGAGGAGCATATGGTGGAAGAATATCTGGTAAAGGTACATTAAAAACTGATAGTCTTGATTTTGATGATGTATACTTTGTCAAGGAGTTAAACTTTAATCTTTTTAGTGTCTTACAGATGTGTGACAAAAAGAACTATGTCCTTTTTACTGATTCTGAATGTCTTGTCCTATCTCCTGAATTTAAGTTGCCTGATAAAAGTCAGATACTTCTTAGAATCCCTAGAGAAGACAATATGTACAGTTTTGATATGAAGAACATTGTTCCTAAAGATAGTTTAACTTGTCTTGCAGCAAAGGCTACATTAGATGAATTAATGCTCTAGCATAGCAGGCTTGGTCACATTAATATTAAAAACATAAATAAACTTGTTAAAGAAAACCTTGTAAGAGGTTTGCCTTTGAAACGTTTTAAGAATGACCAAACCTGTGTTGCTTGTCTTAAAGGGAAGCAACACAGAGCCTCTTGTAAGTCTAAGGTTATGAATCCCATTACTAAGCCCTTGTTTATGCTACATATGGACTTGTTTGGTCCAACATTTATAAGTAGTTTAATGCATAAAAAGTATTGCTTAGTGATTACTGATGATCATAGTAGGTTTACCTGGGTTTTCTTTTTAGCAACTAAGGATGAAACAAGTGTGATCCTTAAGAATTTTATCAAGGAGATAGAGAACCTAGTGGATAAGAAAGTTAAAATAATCAGATGTGATAATGGGACAGAGTTTAAGAATAAAGCCATGGATGAAATCTGCAAAGAAAAAGGTATTAGAAGAGAATACAGTATAGCTAGGACTCCTTAGCAGAATGGAGTAGCTGAGAGGAGAAATAGGATATTGATTGAGGCTGCTAGAACAATGTTAGCTGACTCTAAGCTACCTACTACTTTTTGGGCAGAAGCAGTTTCTACTGCTTGCTATGTACAGAATAGGGTCCTTATTGTCAAGCCTCATAACAAGACACCATATGAATTATTTAGAGGTATTAAACTAGCTCTAACTTTTATGAAACCATTTGGATGTCATGTTACTATTCTGAATACCTTAGACAGTTTTGGCAAGTTTGATGGCAAAAGTGATGAAGGTTTCTTTGTTGGATATTCTTTAAGTAGTAAAGCTTATAGGGTATACAACACTAGAACTAAGAAGGTTGAAGAAAACTTGCATGTTGGGTTTCTAGAGAATAAGCCTATGTTAGAAGGAAAAGGTCCAACATGGCTGTTTGATATTGATTCTCTAACCAAATCCATGAACTATGTACCAGTTACTGCAGGAACAATTTCTAATGAATCTGCAGGTAAACAAGGAGATCAAAATGCAGATACATTTCCAGAGAAAGATGAAACCAATCAAGAGTGTATTGTAATGCCAATTTGGAAAGATGCTTCATATTTTGATTCATCTTCCAAGACTGTTGGCAATGGTGAACCAAGATCTGCTTTTGATGAACCAAAGCATGTTGAAGATGGTCCAAGTAATGCGAATGATGGAAAAGATAAGTCTGAAGATGATAGCAGTACAAAGCATGATAATACTACTGACCAACCAGTTAATACTGCCATTCTTAGACTTAATACTGCCATTCCTAGACTTAATACTGTTGGATCCTCAGTTAATAGTGCTACCCCTGAAGACATGGTGGGACCTAGTCATTCACTTGAAGCCCCTAATAATGAGTCCCTCCATGATGAATATGACACAGAAGTTGACTTGGGGAACATACTTAATTCTTATTCAGTTCCTAACACTCCTCATACAAGAACTCATATAAACCATCCACTCACAAATGTAATTGGTGATATTCAGTCATCTGTTCAGACAAGAAGGATGAAGGAACCTGCTCCTGAACAAGGGTTTCTTAGTGCTATCTATGAAGCAAAGGCTCATGAAGACCTACATACTTGTCTTTTTGCCTGCTTTCTATCACAGGAAGAACCAAAAAGAATCTCCAAAGCTCTAAGTGATCCAGCTTGGGTAGAAGCAATGTAAGAGGAGCTTCTACAGTTTAAACTTCAAAAAGTTTGGATTCTTGTAGATTTACCAAAAGGTCATAGAGTTATTGGTACAAAATGGGTTTTCAGAAATAAGAAAGATAAAAGAGGCATAGTCATAAGAAACAAAGCAAGACTTGTTACTCAAGGACATACTCAAGAAGAAAGCATAGACTATGATGAAGTCTTTGCACCTATAGCAAGAATTGAGGCAATAAGATTATTCTTAGCTTATGCTTCCTTTATGGGCTTCATGGTATATCAAATGGATGTAAAGAGTGCTTTCCTTTATGGTCAGATAGAAAAGGAGGTATATGTGTGTCAACCTCCAAGATTTGAAGATCCTGACTATCCTGACAAGGTCTACAGGGTGATAAAAGCACTTTATGGTCTGTATCAAGCACTAAGAGCATGGTATGAAACTTTGACCAACTATCTGTTGGGCAATGGGTTTCATAGAGGGAAGATTGATCAGACATTGTTCATAAAAAGGCAAAAAGGAGATATTCTGGTTGTACAAATCTATGCGGATGACATTATTTTTGGCTCTACAAAGAAGGAATTATGTATAGAATTTGAGAAGCTTATGAAGGATAAGTTTCAGATGAGTTCCATGGGAGAACTTACTTTCTTTTTCGGGTTACAAGTACAGCAGAGGAAAGATGGAATATTTATCAGCCAGGATAAATATGTGGATGAGATTTTGAGAAAATTCAACTACACAGATGTGAAGTCATCCTCTACTCCAGTTGATTTGGAAAAAACTTTGGTCAAAGATGGAGATGGTACTGATGTTGATGAACACCTCTATAGATCTATGATTAGATCTTTTATGTATCTTACAACATCCAAGCCAGATATAATGTTTGCAGTATGTGCATGTGCCAGATTTCAAGTTGCACCAAAAGCAGCATCACATCTTTTAGCTGTGAAGAGAAATTTTAGATACCTAAAAGGTAAACCAACATTAGGCCTTTGGTACCCTAGGGATTCTCCATTTGAGCTAGTTGCTTATACTGATAGTGACTATGCTGGGGCAACTCAAGACAGAAAATCTACTACTAGAGGATGTTAGTTTTTGGGAAATAGGTTGATATCTTGGCAGTGCAGGAAACAAACTGTGGTTGCCACCTCTACAACTGAAGCTGAATATGTGGCTGCTGCTAGTTGCTGTGGACAAGTACTCTGGATTCAAAACCAACTGCTGGATTATGGGTATAACTTTATGAATATTGTGATTTATATTGACAATAACAGTACTATATGTATAATTGAAAATCCTGTGGAATATTCTAAAACAAAACATATAGAGATTAGACATTATTTTATAAGAGATTGCAATGCTAAAAAGTTAATTCAAATGGTTAAGATAGATACACAACATAATGTTGCAGATCTACTTACAAAAGGTTTTGATACTGGACGGTTTCAGTACTTGGTCTCAAGTATTGGAATGGTTAATTCTTAAAGTCTAAATCTCTTTATGTATTTGTATAGTTTTGTAAAGGATTAGTACTGTTAGTTTTGTCAATTAATACTGTTAGTTTTAATTAGTACTGCTAGTTGTTTTTAAGCCTGCCTGTTAATACTGTTAGTTAAAATTAATATTGTTAGACAAGTGAAAGCTATGGTTTGTGCTTTGCTTGCTGTTGGACTAACATTTGCAGGATAAACAAAGAAGTGTAGTTGAATATGCTGATACAAATTGTGGAATTTGCTACCCAATAATGCATTATCTGAGGGGAGGCAAATTGTGAATTAATATTAGCTTTCTTTGTGAGAAGACATTTGCTAGAAGCTCTTTAAGTGTTGGTTTTAACACCACACAACAAATGGTCATCAGTTCACCATGTCTAACAGACATCAAGAATTGACTAGTCCAGAGCAAACGGCTTCTGGTAAAGACTTCTCAAATCCGTTGATAGTTGATAGTTTACTCAAAACTATATGGTTATCAATGCACCATGTTTTACAATGAAGCATTGACTAGTCCATAAGCAAACGGCTTTTGGTAAAGACAAATCAAATCCGTTGATGGCTCGTAGTTTGCCAAAAACTATATCTTTTGTATTCTGTAAGGAAAAAGAATAGAGAGAAAATGTGAGTTTTAAAAACAGAAAGAAAGCTGTGTTTAAAAAAGCAGAAATAGTGAAAAGGTGAGAAAAAGAATTGAGAGATGATATGTGAGCATAAAAACAGAAAGAGAGATTGTGAGAATTTATTTTGGTGATGAATTTGATTGATAAACAAGCTTGGAGTTAATACTGCCTGATATAAACTTAATACTGCTAGCATTAAGTTTGTACTGCTAGGTATGTGTTTCTACTGCTGGGAGAAGTTAATACTGTTAGGCTTAAGTTAGTACTGCTAGAACAAACTTAGTACTGCTAGGTGACCGTTAGTACAGTTTGAGTCATAACATAATTTTCTTAATGAAAGAGCTGTTGAGATATTTCCGCCAACAACCTAGCTTATAGGATTTGAATAATTAAAGATTTCGTGATCTTTCTATATAATTATCATATTTCTTCAAGATAAGTTCAAATCTTTTACAGTCGGTGAAAATATACTCTTTAAAAACTCTCTCATATTACAATTCACTTTACCAACATCTTACCCTCTCTCTCATAAACTAATCCCAGATCATTATTTCACTTCTCATTCATCAAATGGCTAATTTAGAGTTTTGTGATAAGCATAACATGGTCGCCTATCTTGACAAGTCTGATGGGAGCGAAGGATTTCATAAGATTATTGATTTCCTGAATAGAAGTCATATCCAGTATGCTCTCACCAAGAATCCAACCATATATATCTCTTTTATCAAACAATTTTGGAGAACAGCTACTGCTAATACTCGAAGTGATGGAAAGGTTGAGATTACAACTACAATAGATGGGCATGTCAAGACAATCACTGAAGCTTCATTAAGAAGACATCTGAAGTTAGAAGATAATGATGGTGTTCCTAATCTACCAAACTCAGATATTTTTGAGCAATTTGCTCTTATAGGGTATGTTACAGATTCAGATAAGCTTACTTTTCAGAAAGGGAATTTTTCACCTCAGTGGAGGTTTCGTATTCACACTATCTTACACTACTTGTCACCTAAGAAGACCTCATGGGAACAGTTTAGCAGCAATATAGCAACTGTTATAATCTGCTTGGCCACAAACAAGACTTATAATTTCTCTAAGATGATCTTTGAGGCCATGGTTAAGAATATAGAGAGCCCCCATAAGTTTTTGATGTATCCTAGGTTCATACAAATCTGCTTAAATATGCAAAAGAAACACCTTCAACCTCACAACAG
The DNA here is from genome assembly GCA_026074375.1 of Tanacetum coccineum. NCBI lineage: Eukaryota > Viridiplantae > Streptophyta > Magnoliopsida > Asterales > Asteraceae > Tanacetum > Tanacetum coccineum. Next base: position 38,894 of record BQNB010036108.1, on the reverse strand, counting down.
AACCTATGATGCTCATTTACTTACCAACAAGGTTTTTAACAACATGAAAAGGTTGACAAAGGGTTATACAGGAGTAGAAGTACCTTTATTTGCTTCTATGCTCAATGCACCTTCTACTTCACCATTCATAATCCCATCTACACATGAACCTTCACCTCCACCTACATCACCTAGTCCTCCATCCACTTCTATACCACAACAAACTGAACCCTCACCTGCTGAAAAAGAACATGTACTAACACCCCGTGACTCACCTCTCCATGTTGTTCATTTACATAGAAGTGATGAGGGTAGACTGCAACAAACTGAAGTGACGAATTTGGTTACTAAGTTATTTGACAGAATTGGTAGTTTGGAAAATGACTTGCTACAAACAAAGAAGATTTACAGTACTACTTTTACTAAGTTAATCTTCAGAGTAAAGAAATTGGAAAAGCAAGTCAAGACTAGCAAAGCAAGGAGAAAAGCTAAGATTGTTCTTTCTGAAGAAGAAGATGCCACAAAAGATTGTTCCAAACAGGGGAGGAAGATCTCTGACATTGATCAAGATCCAAACATCTATTTGGCTCAAGATGATGAGACACATTGGTTTCAAGATGATATAGATGTGCAAGAGGATTCACAGGTTCTACAAAAGCAAAGTCATGATACTGAAGTACTCTTAGATGCAGGAGAACCTACTGAGCTTGTACAAGACCAAGGAAGTAGTGAAAAAGGTCAACCAAAAGTTAGTACTGCTAAGACTACTCTTGATACTGTTGGAGTTTCAGTTAGTACTGCTGGTGTACAACTTAGTACTGCTAGTACAATTTCGTAGTACTGCTGGTAGGATTATATATAGCAGAAGGAGTGCTGAAAAGAGGAAAGACAAAGGAAAGGCAATCATGACAGAGCCTGAACCTGAGAAGAAGTCAAAGAAGCAACTTGAGCAAGAAAGACTGGATTTTAAAGAAGCTATCAAATTGCAAGAACAACAAGAATAGCAAGAACAACTTGATGAACTTAAAAGACAACAAATTGCAAGGGATGCTGAGATAGCTAGACAACTATAAGAAGATATTCAAAAAGCTAGCCAAGATCAAGAGAAACAAAGAGGAGTTGATCCTACAAAGGCTGATCCTACAAAGGTTATTGATTGGAGTGATCCAAGTGTTATAAGATACCATGCACAATTAAACAGACCAAGATCTGTTGTTGAAGTGAGAAGAAATATGTGCAAGTATCTGTGTAATCAAGGAAATTACAAGATGAAAGATTTCAAGGGAATGTCTTATGATGACATTAGGCCAATATTTAAAAGAGTGTGGGATCAAGTAAATGACTTTGTGCCTATGGATTCAGAACTAGAAAGTCAATTAAGATTGAAAAGAAAAAGCAAAGAAGTTCAAGAGGAACCTGTTGATACACAGAAGATTGAAACAGAGGAAGTTGAAGAAGAAGTTCAGCAAGAAGATGTTGAAGCTGAACAAACTGTGGAAAAAGAATCAAGCAAAGTTAGTGGGAAAAGAAGAAAGTCACTAGCTAGAAAGAAAAAAACTTCAAAGAAACAGAAGCTTGATGAGGAAGAAACAACTGATTATGAGAAAGAAAAGGAAGATCTCAGAATATGGTTGATAGTAGTACCAGATGAAGAAGCAATTGTGGATCCAGAAGTCTTACATACAAGGTATCCCATAATGGATTGGGCATCTCAAAGTTTAGGTGATATGCATGTTTACAAGATCATTAGAGTTGTTGTAAATACAAGCTACCACAAAACATTTGAGAGTATGCTAAGAAAATTTAACAGACAAGACTTAGTGGATTTGCATAGATTGGTGATGGAAAGATTCAAAGACAAAGCTTCAGAAGGATATAGTTTGATGCTCTGGGGAGATCTCAAGACTATGTTTGAACCTGATGCAGAAGATGAAGTCTAGAGAGATCAACAAGAGTGGAATCTGATTAGTTGAAAGCTATATGAAAAATGTGGAGTTCATACATTGGTGTTAGATGGTACGTTAATAAGTTTTTATATGTTAGTAGAGAAAAAGTACCCTTTCACTAAGGAGATATTGGAAAAGATGCTCAACTGGAAACTTGAAGCTGAAGTTGAAAGCACTATGGCATTTGAACTTTTAAAGTTTGTGAAGTCACAGATTGAAGATCCGTGAAAGTGTGTTTGGAAGAATCATCAGCAGAAGAAGACAAGAAGATTTAATCCAGAAGAAACTTGAGATTTGAGGGTAAATCACAAGTTTAGGGGAGGATTGTTGGGAATAAATCTTCACAAGGTTAATACTGCTAGAACAAGTTAGTACTGCTAGAAGAATTTTAGTACTGCCAGTATTAAAAGTTAGTACTGCTGAGGTTTTAGTACTGCTGCATGAAGATTACTTGAAGAAGACGTAAGAAGATATGTATTCAATGTATATCTTATATAGATTAGGAAGATACGTATATGTTTAGAATATAGAAGATCTTATAAGATTTGTAGTTATCTTGTAAAGGACTCCTTAGTCTATAAAAGGAGATCCTAGGTTAAGGTTTTAGATATCCATCAATCAATATCTTCCTCACGACAATACGATTTAGAGAAAAGTTTTGTAAGCGTCAATGTTGTAAACCCTAGTACTAAGTCAGAGTACTCGTATTATTATTCTAATAATATTGAAGCGTTTTGGTTATAGTCGTTGTATTTATTCTACTGCATCATTGATACTGTTACATTGGTAATACTTCTAAAGTATTAAAGTGTAGATTCCGCATACACTTTAGTATAAACACAAAGTCTCTACTATTGTTATTTTGGATTTATCCAAGGTAACATACTCTTATCAAGCTAAAGAGTCGATCAAGGATTGTGATCAACAATATGCTAGCAGTACTAACTTACTACTAACAACACTAACTATACTGGTAGTACTAACAATGTACTCTCTATATATACTAACACTAACAGTACTAATGACTTAGTCTATTTTCATTAATCTTTATCAGCAGCACTAAGTCTTCACTAGCAGTACCAAGTTGAACTAGCAACACTAAGTTGTAGAGACTTCTAAAACCCAACAATCCTCCCCTAAACATGATGTTTACTTGTTAACCTTCATGTTTCTTCAGTTTGAACTTCTTGAACACCAGGAGGATGTATCCAAACATACTGCAACTCTTTAATCTGCTCTTTGATGAACTTGAGCTCTTTCATTACTTTGTAAACATGAAATTCTTTAGCTTCTAGTCTTTGTTATCATCGCAGCATCTTAGTAACTCAACAACATAGCAACACCAACTAAGTTGGCTTTGTAGTTTTTGGCAAACTACCAGCCATAAACGGATTTGATGTTTCTTTACCAGTAGTCGTTTGCTCTGGAATAGCCAATGCTTCATTGCAATAACATGGTGCATTGATAACCATATAGTTTTGAGTAAACTATCAACTATCAACGGATTTGAGATGTCTTTACCAAGAGCCGTTTGCTTTGGACTAGCCAACTCTTTACTGTGAAGCATGGTGAGTTAAGAACCATATAGTTTTTGGCAAACTATCAGCCATTAACGGATTTGAGAAGTCTTTACCAAAATCCGTTTGCTCTGGACTAGTCAGTTCTTGATGTCTGTTATACATGGTAAACTGAAGACCATTTGTAGTGTAGTTATAGAACCAACACTTAAAGATCCTTCTTACTCCCATCATGGCTTCCAGATTTATCAATTTGCTTTTGAATGAATCTAAGTAAGTCAAAAACAGCTTCACTTTCAGATTCAGCTATCAATCTCAAAGCCAACATCCTCTAAAGAGTTTCTTTTGTAAGTGGATACCTTCTTTATGCTAGCATGTAAAACTCAGTACCATCTTATAGCATCAATATATGAACTCTACAGTTATCATAGAAATTCCAACTCTTAAGAATCCATTCTTCTTGATTCTTCCAAAGATCATCATCTGCATTTGCCTCAAACATAATCCTTAAACTACCCTAAAGAATTAGATCAATTACTTCTGGAGTTGTTGTTTCAAATTTCTTCATCACTAGACTATGTAACTCAATGAAGTCCAATCTATCAAATCTTGAAACCATTTTAGTGAAAGTCTTGATATATCTTGAACTTCCATCAGCTCTAAAAACTCTGTAATAGTCATGAGGTTCTCCATATCTATCAGTATGATAAAATTCAGACTTCCAGTCAACAATTGGATACCTCTTGTCAAGAACTTCATTATCAACTTCTCCTTCTTCATTAGGAACTATCTTCAGAAAAGTCTTTAGATGCTCTTCCTCTTCAATGTCAGAATCTGTCTTTATTCTCTTAGACTTTCTTTTCATTCTTGAACCTCCTTTTCTCTTCTTTGAAGTACCTTCACCAGCTGCCCTCTTATTCATCTTTTCTATTAATCTCTTATCTTCTTCAGACCCAATAGGCACAAAGTCTGAGGCTCTTTCTTGTTCCTTGATGTATAGGGCCTGAATCTCTTCAAGAGTCTTTTTTTTCAGCTGAGAATGTTTATATCTACCTGTATGCTTAAGGTAGGTCATCATTAGGCTTCTCAGTTGTGTTCTTGTTGGAGGTTTCTTCTTGATAGCAGCTGCTCTTTCTTCAGCCAACTGCTTCTTCCTATTATCAAAATACTCTGCAAGTAACTTGGCTCTTTCATCCACAGTATACTTTTCTTGTTCTTCTTGAGTCCAACTGACAGCTAATTCATGATCATCATCTATTCTTGCTTGAACTTCATCATACAAATTTGCAATGTAGTTCAAAGATGCTTGTTCTTGTCTCTGTCTTTCCTCCTTTTCTCTTTCCAACTCTGCTAGTTCCTCTTCATACACTAGTCTTGCTACTTCAGCATCTTTAGCAATCTGAGCAGCATCCAAATCACTTCTCTTAACTTTCTTTACTGGTGATTCTTTCAAAACCCCTTTACCTTTGTCTTTAGGGTCTATTGTTGGAAGTGGCTTTGATGTTAAGATAGATATTGCAAGCCTATAATATTCTTCAATTTCTTTAATAGCCACTCCTTTTAGCTTTGTCTTGTCACTCAGCATTACTAGAGCATCAACAAGAAAAATATCTTCATCTTCAAACACACTTGTTGTAGTAGGAGGAGTCATTGGAGTAGCAGTACTGACTTCTAGTCTGCTGGCAGTACTAACATTAACAATGCTAACTTCAAGCACAACAGTACTAACTCCTATATTACCAGCAATATTAACTGGTTCTTTATTGCTTCCTCCTTTTTCTAAGACCTTTGTATCACGTGTCACATTTAGTTCCTCATTCTCTTTACTCTGCCTCCCCTCATCCATAGCTTCCTCTGTTTCCATGTAATCCATACCATGAGCTAAATCCACATCAAGGTCATCAAAGGTACTGTCATCCAAAGTTAGTCCAGGTTTGGCCTTTTTCCTCCCCTGTTTGGATACATACTCCTTTTTGCCTAACCTTTTCTTCATAGATAATCTTTTTACACTCTTTAACCATGCTCTGTAGTGTGAGATGTTGGGCTTACACTTATTCTCCAGTTTCTTAATTCTAGCTTGCAATGTAAGAACCTCTGCAACCTGAGCATCCTTGGTAGTCTCCAAAGTAAGAACTCTGTGTGCCAAGTGAGCGCAAAGAGATAATAATTCCTCTAGGTTCAATCCACCCTCAGCTCTGTTAGATGTGTGACCACCTGAAAGAGGACTATCATGGGATATCTAAACCTGATCCCCTTGACTCCCACAAGTGCCCTCTAAGTTGTTGGTCTCTTATTACTAGGTTAAGTGCGAGAGGGTGTTAGTTGGGGTTCCTATGGGTTGTTTGAACCTTCACCCTTAGGTGGCTTGGTGTGGCACCAACATTAGAATAAAAGATGGAGTGACTTTCCTGAAACTTTACCCTTTCCTGAACATATTGAGAAACCTTCAGAGTATGAGCTGGTGTAATATAAACATCATTAAAAGGTTTACCAAGCTCAATTTGGTTATTAAGAACACATTATAAAAATCTGGGAGTTACTTAAAGAATTTCTTTTTAGATTATCCAAGTTCTCAACATACCATCAAAAATAAGTTTAGAAAGTTAAACTTTTGAATTTGTTGCCAACATATAAACAGCTTGACGCAATATTTATTGATGAAAACTCATTCCAGCTTGTAGATTTTGAACTTAGGCAATGAAGGATGGTATGTATCAAATACTTCCATTGAGGAGAAAAGAGGGCTTTTTGAAAAGTTAGTTTGTTAAGTTCACCTCTATCCCTATTCATGCAAGTTTTGAAAAAATAAGCTTTATTTGTTAGGCAAGCCCAGTCAACAACCATCATTAAGAAGAAGGGAACCTCTTATTGATGCTTCTGTTACTACTACTGCCTTGCTATCAACAGTAGCATGAATTTGCTTCTCATCATTGACTGTTTGGGAACGAGCAGTGTTCCAAAACTGTTTAATATAAGAAATATAGATAGTAGGACTTACAGTGAGAGCATGATGAATCAAACTTGATGTAAGAAAGTCCAGTATCTCATGAAATTCTGAATTTCCTTCTGTTTTCTCCAAACACGCGACCATATTGTGTTGATCGATAAATTCAAAATCAGCCATATATGCGTTGAAAAGTTTGAGTAAGGTGTGTGATATGTTCAATTGTGAGAATATGAGGGTTTGGTAAAGTTAATTGAGATTTTATAGAGATGTGCTTTAGGGTTTGAGATGACCGACTAAATAAACTTGAGTCTTTAGCTTAAAGAAAGAGTATTATAGAAAGAAAGATCAAGAATTATCCAATTCATAGACCCCTATAAGCAAGTTGTTGGCGGAAATATCTCAACGGTTATAATTAATTAATGAAAATCTGTTATGCTCTCAAACAGTAGTAACGGTAACAAGCAGCACAAACTTTTGTCTGGCAGTACTAACTTTGTGCCTCGCAGCATTAACTTGTTAGTTACCATTTAGAACCCTCAAATCCAATCCAAACTGCATCTTCAACCCAATCCAAGCATCAAAACCATTGTTAAACACCATTGAGCAGCACTAACCAAGCCTAGCAGTATTAACTTTTGTTTTAGCAGTACAAAGTTTCTTCAGCAGTATTAACTAAGCTAAACATTATTAACGTGTTGTACCAACAATACTAACTCTGTCTTCAATAATTATACAACAACATGCCTCTATTCTTCACAATCACACTAGAAAAGACCTGATAGACATGTAAAAATTCATGAGGATCTATATTTATGCATAACTCATGAATAAAAGTTAAGAACTGTTGTCCATCTAACATATGAACCTCCCCTCAACCAATGCAGCTATAGGTTGAGCATTCCAATGTTAACCGTCAAAAAATTGAACCTGCTAACGTCAAAAGCTTTAGTTAAAAGATCAGCCACATTGTCATCAGTGTGAGTCTTTAGCACCTGGATAAGCTTCTTCTCATAAGCATCCCTAATGAAGTGGTGCCTAATCTTAATGTGCTTTGTTTTAGAGTGAAACATTGGATTCTTTACAATGCATATTGTGCTTTCATTATCAATGTAGATTTTTGTGTTCATAAAATTGAACCCATAGTCTAACATTTAATTTTGAATCCACAATAGTTTCCCACAGCAGTTGGCAGCAGCAATATACTCTGCCTCTGTAGTAGAAGTAGCCATAATTGTCTGCTTCTTGCACTGCCATGAAATAAGTCTCTTGCCAAGAAATTGACAACCTCCTATTGTGGATTTCCTGTCAAGATTTTCTCCAGCATAGTCACTATCTGAGTAGGCTTCTAGGTCAAATGATGACACTTTAGGATACCAAAGGCCTAGTTTGGGTTTGCCTTTGAGATACCTAAAGATCCTCTTCACAACATGAAGATGTGAAGTCTTTGGAGTTACTTGAAACCTAGAACAAGCATAAACTACAAACATAATGTCAGGCCTAGAAGTAGTCAAGTACGTTAAAGAGCAAATCATTGATCTATAAAGATGTACATCCACATCAGCAACATCTTCATCCTTGGTCAAAGGCTTCTGGGTCTCAATTGGAGTACTGGCAGTCTTCAAACTAGCAAAATCAAACTTCTTCAGGATCTCTGCAACATACTTATCCTGACTTATGAAAATACCATCTTCTTTCTGCTTGACCTGTAATCCAAGAAAAAAGGTGAGTTCTCTCATAGAACTCATTTAGAATCTGCTCTTCATCAATGCCTCAAACTCATCACACCAAGACTTCTTTGTAGAATCAAAAATAATATCATCCACATATACTTGTACCAGCATGATATCCTTCTTGTCCTTCTTTATAAACAAAGTCTTATCTATGGTTCTTCTTCTGTATCCACTTTTCACCAAGAAAGTAGATACAATAGCATACCAAGCTCTAGGAGCTTGGTGTAAACCATACAAAGCCTTTATAACTTTGTAGACCTTCTTAGGGAACTTATGATCTACAAAACCTAAAGGTTGAGATACATACACCTTCTCTTCAATTATGCCATACAAGAAGGCACTCTTCACATCCATCTGATAAACTATGAATCCCATATAAGAAGCAAAGGCCAAACAGATCATGATGGCTTCAATCCTAGCCACATGAGCAAAAACCTCATCATAGTATATCCCTTCCTCTTGTCTATATCCCTGGGCAACCAATCTTGCCTTATTTCTAACTACAACACATCTTTTATCCTTCTTGTTCCTGTAGACCCATTTAGTTCCAATTGCCCTATTCCCATAAGGCAAATCTACAAGAATCCATACCTTATGAATCTTGAACTGCAACAGCTCTTCCTGCATAGCATCAACCCACATCTTTAAGGGCCTCAGATATCTTCTTGGGTTCAATCTGAGAAAGAAAGCAAGCAAACAAGTAGTGTTGTAAATCCTTATGATTATTTATTTTCTGCTTTTGAATATAGCTTACAAGAGCATGAGCTCCAGAACTTTTGTTCACTTTGCTCCTTGTCTGAACTGTTGAGGTTGGATCTCCAAGAATTTGAGTTGTAGGATGAATGGAGTGTATCCTTGATGCGGGAATAGGACTAACATTCATAGTGTTTTCTAAATTAGTGAAGTCAGCCACTGCACCCTCATCATCATAAGATGCATTGGTAAAAATCCCATGACTTGGATTGTTATAAATGTCCTCAAGATCAGGTATTTGAGAATCATCTTGATCAGCATAGTTGGTTGAATCAGGGTAGGATGATTCACCAGCACTAAAAACTCGTAAAGAGCTGGCAGTACTAACTGGTGTGCTAATAGTATTAACTGTGTTAGTACTGGTAGCTCTAGCAGCTCTTGCTTGAAGATGCAAATTCTTAGTATCTTGAGCAAACTCTTTTCTTAGAGCTTCAGCTGCATTATCATCTTCCTTTTCTTGCCTCTTAAGCCTTTCAAGCTCCTCCAGAAAGGCTTGTTCTTCCTGATCAACTGGCTTTTCATTGGATTTTGAACCAGTATCCTTCTTGAGTTTTTTACCTTAATTCTTTGCTTCTGAGCTTTTGATAGTTGAAGTATAAGAAGACCATAATGGCAGTACACAGTATTCTTAAGCAGATTCAGTTTCCACTCCAGATTTTCCTGCATCAGTATTATCTTGTGTACCTGCACTATGATTAGCTACTTTTGGACCTGCAGTTTTATTAGCTTTATTCTCTGGAGTAACAGACTGATAGTTCATTGAATTAGTTAAGTAATCAAGATCAAACAGCCAATTGGGTCATTTCCCTGCAACATTAGGTTTATTCTTTAGAAATTTTACATGCAGGTTTTCTTCAACCTTCTTGGTTTCTAAATTGTATACCTAAAAACCTTGTTATTTAGAGAATACCCAACTAAAAACCCTTTATCATACTTTTCTTCAAACTTGCCCAGGTGATCAATGATATTCAAGATGGTCATATGGCACCCAAAAGGTCTTATATAACTTATGATTGGTATTTTACCAGTTATAAGTTCATAAGGTGTCTTGTTTTGAGGCTTAGTCACTAACACCGTATTAAGGACATAACAAGCAGTACTAACTGCTTCAGCCCAAAAAGTGTTAGGTAAAAATGAATCTGCTAGCATTGTTCTAGTAGCCTCAATTAGGGTCCTGTTCTTTCTTTCAGCAACTCCATTTTGTTGTGGAGTTCTAGCATTACTGTATTCACTCTTGATCCCTTTTGACCCACATAATTCAATAATGTCCCTATTCTTAAATTATGTACCATTATCACATCTAATAGTTTTAACCTTTTGATTTAATTGGTTCTCATTTTTTCTTATAAAGTCCTTAAGGATTCCACTAGTTTCATCCTTAGTTCTTAAAAAGAACACCCAACTAAACCTGCTAAAATCATCAGTGATAACAAGGAAATAAGTCTTATGGTTTATGTTCCTTACAAATGTGGGTCCAAATAAGTCCATATGTAAAAGCTGTAAGGGCTGACTAATAGAGCTCACTACTTTGGCCTTACAGGAGGCCTTGTGTTGCTTTCCTTTTTGACAAGCAACACAAGTGTGGTCATTTTGAAAAATATTTGAAGGTAAACCTCTTACAAGGTTTCCCTTCACAAGTTTGTTTAAATTTTTGAAATTTACATGACCTAACCTCCTATGCCATTTGTTAGATTCATAAACTATGGCCTTTGCAATCAAACAGGCTAAACCTCTAAAAGGAACAATGTTCTCTAGGTTGAAACTGTACATTTTGTTTTGTCTGGGGACTCTAAGTAATACTTGATTTTCATTAGACAACTTAACATCAGGAGACATCACAAGACATTCAGAGTTTGTGAAGAGAACTTTGTTCTTCTTGTCACACATTTGTGACACAGAGAAGAGATTAAATTCTTTTAGTTCTTTCACAAAGTACACATCCTCAAAATCTAATTTTCCAGTTATTATTTTACCTTTACCAGTTTTTTAACATTTACTTCCTCCAAAAGCAACAGGGCCACCATTATAGTCTTGATATTTAACAAGGTAGGCCTTTTTCCCAGTTATGTGCCTGGAACATCCACTATCAACAATTCCTTTGTTCTTTAAACCCTTTTGTGGATCATCCTGCACATGAAATAAGAGAAATTAGTTTCTCTTAGGGACCCAAGCCATTGCTGACTTGAGTCTGCCTAGTGGATCTTTAACATGAACATTTTTATTAGAGTTTGATCCACTATTGTATTTGGAGACTTTATTCCAGTAATATCTTTTAGATCTCCAATTACAACCTGTTGAGGCCTTAACAGCAGTTTCCCTATTGCCCCCAACGACACTAACTGTTATGTCTCCAGCAGTAATTACTTTATAATTTGTAAAATTTGCTTTTGGTGTTGTTGTTCTGTTAAATGGCCTTCTAATAGGTGAATGAGACTTATAAAAGTTGTTTCTTGGTCTGATGTCATTCACCATGGGTCTTGCAGTATTAACTTTCCTAGCAGTACTAGTTGCTGCTGCTTGACTAGAGAAATTTTGTCTAGCAGTATTAACTGGAAATCTGCCAGTTTTAGTTAGTACTGCTTTTGGAACAAACTTGTTTTGGTGATTCAATCTTTGCACATTGTTCCACACTGGTCTATTTTCCTTTTGACTAGTACCCTTACCTTTCCCTTCTGTTTGTTTAATTCAACTTGTTTAGCCATTCTTTTCTCATGAAAATCACAATCTCTAATAAGATGACCAAAACTGCCACATACAAAACATGCCTTTTTAGTAAACCCATATCCCAAACCCAGCTTTTTGGACATTAAACCATTCTAGTCTCTCTTGTCAGCTTTAGGACTCGAACTACATGCGTTTTGTTCTTTAACAGTTTTCCTAGTAGTTTTTGCATGCTTAACAATATTAACAAAAGCATAACTAGGTTTTTCCTGTTCTTTTGAAGGTTCAGTCACATATTCATCATCACTGTCTGACTCATACTTCTCAATGATAGGAGCATCAGACCAACTTTAGGTTCGCTAATAACTTTGGGTTCATTTACAGCTGATTTAGGCACAGATTCAAGTGTTTCTTTACTAGAATTAGATTCACAAGAGTCAAAATCACTGGTTTTAGCATCAGATTTACTAGTTTTAGACTGTTTTGAACCATATGTAAAGTTTGACTAATCTATTCTAAAATCAAATTTAGGAGGCATGTAGTTCCCTGTTATTGGAGGGGGAACTGCATGCATTCCTTCAACTTTTGCAAATCTATCATACACATGACTATCTTCTACATCACTAGACCTACTGTCAAACACACTTTCAAAAACTTCTTTTTCATAACTCAAAACACCTTCATGTATTTGATCTCCATACCCAAGCCTAGATTTGTCCTTAGCACTCATCTGGCTATTTAGCAGATTACTGAGATTTTTAGAAGAATTTTTAAAATTTTCAAGTTTTGTTTTTAATTTTTCTTTTTCTTTTTCAGCTGCTGCTAATAGTTTCTTATGATATGTGAGCACATCAGTTTTATCATCTAAATTAATTTTCATAAACCTAATCTTTTTCTCATACCAAAGTTGATTTTTCTGATGAGCAACTAATTGAGCCTCTACCTTTTTTAAAGCTTGTATTTCTATACTAGCATTACAAAGTTGTTCTCTTTGTTCATCATATATTTTTTTAAGTTTAGTATATGATTCCTCACATTTTTTTGAACAAGATGTTACCTCAGTGTTTGAGCCTGAATTGATGAAAGCCATCAAAGCAAAGTTCTCTTACTCCTCTTCTGCATGAACAGTCCAATCTACACCATCTCCATCAAGAGTTACCAAAGCTTTAGGTTCCTCCTTTTTTTCAGGTCTCCTCTCATTGTCTTTTGCTTTATATTCAGTGTTCCCTGCATCTCTTCTTCTGCTTTCTTGATTTCCTTTTGATCTGCACTCTCTAACAAAGTGCCTTGTTTTGTGGCAATTGAAGCACTCAACTTTGGTCTTGTTAAAACCAATTGGTTCCTTAGCATCAAAATACAGCTTTTTTCATGTCTTCTTGTAAAACTTCTTCAATCTCATGGAAATCATGGCCACTTGCCATTTCAAATTCATCTTTTCTAAATCAAACTCATCAACGTGTTCAAGATCTTCATGATCCAATTGTAGGCCACTGGATTGATTAGAAAAGAAAGAGTATATGAGTTCATTAGTGTAAGATGAAGAGCCTTCCTTTTGTGAGTTATGGCCAGAAGAAGTAGAAACACCATAAGTAGTACTAACTTCATTAGTACTGCTAGTGCTTTCAGAAGAAACAAATGCCACATTATGTGAGCTAGAAGATGATGCAGTAGAGCCTTTAACATCATGCTCAAAGACTTTAAGATTATTGTAGAGACCATCAAAACTAAGACTGTCCACTCCTGGCTTGGTCCTCATGATCAAGGATACTTGAGACCAGGAAGAAGGTAAAGACCTAAGAAACTTCTGATTGGCATCTTCAGTGGAGACTCCTGCACCATGAATCTCTAGTTGACTCAGAAGACTCTGAAACCTGTCATAACCTTTGTGCAATCCTTCTGAGTTGGATACAGAAAAGCTTTCAAATTGTTGATTTATAATGTATTTATGCGTCTTCTTAGATTCATCATTGCCGCTAAATCTGGATTTGATAGCTTCCCACATCTTTTTAACATCAGTCATTTTGTGAAATTTTACTAAATGGTCTTTTGGTATAGCCATATGAAGGGTGGTTCTTGCTTTTCTTTCTCTTTCTCTAGCTAAAATCTCTTCAGCAGTTTTTAGAGGCAAAACCTTTATTTGTCCATTTGTATCTGTTGAGACATTTACAAGACCATTTCCTTTTTGTATGACTTCCCATATAGGATAGTTTGTATGGCCCAAGTAATGTTCCATTTTTATGACCCATATGTCATACTCACCTTTCTTCAGAATAAGGAGTTTAATGGTTGAAAGAGTGTGAGGGGTTTGTTGTGTTGGTTGAACTGGTGGTGTAATGACAACATCATTATTTTCATCTTCTCTTGCCATTGAATAGATCTGATGGGTAAAGGTTTATAACAGATTTGTTTTGGTTCTTCTTACTCAGAGTTTCTCAACAAGCTCTGATACCACTTGTTGATCCCAGTCTGAATAGATCTTTCTAGCCTGTTAAGGGTGGCAGCCAATCTGGATAGATCCAAACTAACTACAAGAGAAACAATGACTATGAACAATATAAGTTATGAGGAAACTAATTTATATTGCTAAGAAGAACAATGGATAAAACAGAACTTTGATTACTATTAATATGCTAGGTTATAGATTGCTAACTATTAATATTTGTAAAAACTTGTCTATGTAACTAGAGCCGTATGGTTCCTTTTATACACCAAGGAAAACCCTAATGGGCTTACAAAACGTGTTAAGAGATAATGCATATCTATTCCTATTATAACACATGCTTATCTCTTAACAGTACTAACTATTATATGCTAACAGTACTAACTTACTACTAACAACACTAACTATACTGGCAGTACTAACAATGTACTGGCAGTACTAACTATACTAACACTAACAGTACTAATGACTTAGTCTATTTTCTTCAATCTTTATCAGCAGCACTAAGTCTTCACTAGCAGTACCAAGTTGAACTAGCAACACTAAGTTGTAGAGACTTCTGAAACCCAACACCCTAACCTTTCTAGACTGAATTTTCTCCCCCTTTTTAAAGTGATCAAATTCATTGTGGTCAGTGGTGGAGTGTATAGTGCTTCCACATGTATTACACTTAACACTAATTGAAGACTCACTAGGCTGAGAGGACTCAACTAGTACTTCTCCTCTGACATGAATGACACGATTGTGTCCTAAGGTAGAGTGATCATAACTTCAACAGATTTCACATTCAACAGAGTTTCTACAATTATCAGGTCTGTGATCATTAAAACCATAGTATGTGCATAGTGGGAAAGGCTTTGCCTTGGCTTTCATGATCTACTTGAAAGGAGATGCATACTGATAAGGTTGAGCCTTGTAATTTTTACTCTTTTATAGTGAAGCAATATACATTTAATGATCTGAGGTCCTATGATCCTCTCTCTTGCATATCATGCAGTAGAGAATCCTTTAACAGTCATCAATTGAATGATTGGTATAGTAACATAGTTCACACTTTAGTTGTGGTTTTTGAATAGGCTTTGGCCTGAGTGATTTAGATAAGCCAGAATTCTGATTGTTGGATTTAACATCTTGACTTATTTTGGATAAACTTCTTGAATTAGATGACTCAGGTTTTCGTTCATGAGTCTTTGTGTTAATTTTCTCATCCATTAACATCTGAACAAGTTTTGTTAGTTCATTGAGTTTTGATTCTTGTTCAGTGTTTTTGACATCAGTAGGAACTAAAGGTGTGGTTGACTCAGTCTCACTAATAGTGACAGTTCCTGAAACACTCTTGTTTAAAGAATCTTGTATTTCAGGCTTTGTATGTTTCATGGTACCTAAGTCTGGTCTTTCTTGTAGAGAATGGGGTTGAAAGGTCAATGACTCTACCTCTAAGTTTGGTGAAGCTCCCTGAAGAGTTTTCAAGAGAGGTAGAGGAGTAAGAGATTCTGCTTCAGAATCTTTAGATGATTCAGGGTTAGTTGATGTTTCCATGGGTTTAAGAGACGCATTCATAACTTGACTTTCAGGGACTAGAATTCTTCCAGTGTTAAAGTTTGGAAGTTTGCTGTCAGGATTGAGTCTCTCAACCTAGTCTTTGGATTTAGGGACCATTTCATGGTCATAACCCATGGAAGCAGGAATGAAGTGATTTTCATTTTTATTCATTTTTGATGATTGTTCAGTGAACAATTCACCACCAAGGACTTTCTTCTTTTGGTGAGGAATTTGCTCACTGATGCATTGACTAACCTTTTTTGAGCTGGTTAGCCATTTTTCATTGATCTTTTTCTCCTATTTGAGTTGTTCTTGAAGAGCATGATTTAACTTAGTAAGTTCAGTGTTTTGAATTTGAAAGTGACAACATCAAGCTTAGCTTGTTGTAGCATTAATAATTTATCTCTACATTTGTTTAATTCAAAAACAATTTTATTGTATTTTGAAAGTAAGTTTAATCTTTGCTCTTCAACAAACTTAAGATCAATATTGATATACTTAAGGTAATTTTGCCAATCGGCATCTTCATCCATGGAGAGAAGAATGTTTACCTTTCTCATAGTGATGTCGACCCATTTACCATTTCGAGCATGATTCTTTCCTACAGTGAGCTCATCATCAGCTAGAGCCATCAGTACCTTGAACTGGGTTACTTCTTCATCAAAGACCTCTTCCTTATCCCAATCAAAGGTTTTAGCAACCAGACCTCTGTTCTTTGGTTGAAAGGTCTTTGGGGTCTGAGAGGTAGAGGAACTGGCTTCAAGGAGTGAAAGTTTAGCTTTCATTTTCTTGTACTCAGCTTTGTAGTCTTTTTAAATTTTAGGATCAGCTTAACTACCTGAGGACTAAGAAGACTGAATAAGTTTTGGAGTAAACTTGGGTTGAGAACCTTTTGAACCTGATGAGTAACCAGTCACTGGTGATTTGTAAGAAGGTTCGGACATTTTAGAAAAGCAGTCTTTAGCAAAATGGCCTTTTTTACCACATTTAAAACATTCAGTGTTTTCATTTGCTTTTTGACCTGATAAATTATTTCTTTTTTTTATAAAGGGTTTTGAATTTTCCAAAAGGGCTCTCTCATGAAACTCAATATCTAAGTATCTGAGATCCTCCTCACTGGATCTCTCATCTACCTTATCATCAGAATTCTTTTGGAAATCCTATACAACATTATTAGAAAAGAAGACATTAGAAATAACAATACTTGAGGGAGTGGTTATGAGGGCCTTTTTAGTGTCAGAATACCTTCTTTGGATTAGGTTGTCCTCATTGACAAACCTTCCATATATATCTGCAAGGTCAAGAGTCTGAGTATGATTGGCATTCCTCAGTCCTTGAGAGAAAGTTAACCACTTCTCAAGGAGACTATTCACGAAATCAACATTGATTTCATGTTTAGAGAGGTTAACACCATCATTGGCAAGCTCATTGAGCAAGGTATTATAGTGGGTGTAGGTCTGTGAGAGACTTTCATTGGGTTTAGCCTTGAAAGTTTGATACTCAAGTTTCAGATCCATGATCCTATTTTCTTTCATATCTGAGAGACCTTCAAAGATGTGAACCAAGTCAGTTCAAGTATCTTTAGCTGTCTCACAGCTAATGACTGAATCTATTATGTCATCTGGTAGACATGACATAATGATGCTTTTTAGACGTTGGTCTTGTACGACCACCCTCCTCTCATCTTGGGTCCAATGGACCTCAGGTTTTATGGCACCTTCAGTCGTTTTCAGTTTGAATGGACCATCCTTAATACATTGAATGTAGTAGGGTTCCATTCCCGCTAAGTATCAAAGCATACGCTTTTTCCACTTATTAAATTTTCCCGGCTCTAGTTTGGGAGCAATAGCAGCATAGCTACCTCCTTTTTTATCAACTAGCTGGGGTACTGTACTTACAGTGGCCAATTTAGGATCTAGGTTTTAAAAACTTTGAGTAGATTTAAGTGTTAAAAAGTCTTACAAACCTTCTACTCTGATACCACTTGTTGTTCCCTCTTAGTTGGTGAATATTAACTACAAAGTTAAGCTTCACTAACCTATGACATGTAAGTAAAGTGATGTATTAAGTTCTTTGAAAAGGCTTTGTGTAGTAAGATAAACAATAAGTAAAAGACACAAAAATAACTTTTCAACGTTTAACTCTTTTTATTAAGAATTATACCTCATTGTATGCGAAACTACAATGGGGATTGAATGACAATGTGTGAGTGTGTGATCTCCTCAATACAACTTTGCATAAACCTAAAGTGTTATGCAAAGCTGAGTACTATGCTAACCAACTGAGCTCACTCAGGGACTTAGTAGATTTGGAGGAGTAGGTGTTTTGTGAAAGATACGACTTTAAATGCACAAAACTTACACCCACTCCTTTACAAAACATTTGCTATTTATACTACTTAGGTAGGGTCATATCCACATGGGTGATAAGTGCGTGTCCCAATGCTGATAGGTTAGTACATGTTGTACACCTTTGTCTTTATTACAATTATATTCTAAGTATGGGACAAACACACTTTCTAAGGTCAGTTGATGACACTAACCTTGTCTTTATACCCTATTTAAGATAGTTTGACTTCAGGCAAATAAGAGCTTGGACTTATCTATTTCAAACTATCCCGCCTATTCTTTAGTCTTTCGTCTTCAGGGTTTTCTAATTGTTGGAGATCGTATGAGGTTTAGTGAGTCTATTGCCACAACTCACTGAACCTTCTTATTTAGCTCAGGCTTCATTAACTGAGAACCGCCTCACTAAATGCTAAAGTCTTTCTTATAGGCTTAGGATGAGCATCTTGAATGCAACTCACTGAGTGACTGTTCACTCAGTGACCTTAATATGTGAAAGGTTATTAACACTTAGGATATTTTGTATTCGAATCCTAAGTGAAAGATCATTAGGCACTGAATGGGCCTAACACATTTCTTAAGCATTATCTTGCAAAACCAAACCAACAACTCAACCTCAATGATTGATTAAAAAAATAAGAGGCTTAGGCATCACTATAAAGATAACACACACCCTCAAGTACAAGCAACCATCCTCATGTGGCAATGTATTGATTGGACCAAGAAGTTTTTGTATTTTTGGTTAACCGAAAAATAAGTATGTCGATTTTTGTTTTCGTTTTTACATGAACTAGCAGGGTACTCGCGCGTTGCGAAGGCGGGTACCTTGTGATTAACCAGAGAAAAACACAAGAAAAATGATCCTGATCAGGCCCGATTCACCCATTTTTATAGGTTCCGATCGTTTCTCTCCGGTTCGTTTTCAAACGGCTTTTATTTGCTAGCCGAACCGGTGACCACTTATGATTTTGGTTGAACCCGTTGGTCCGGTCCGACTTTCAAAACTATATGTATTAACATATAAATTGTATAAAGCTTTGTGTATTTTATTAGTTTGTACAATGTGTATAATAACATGTACTTTTCATCTTAGGGGTGTTTTAAAAATTACATTACATAGAATGATATGTGTTTTAAGAATAACATTAAATGTGTTGATCAATCAATAAGTATGTGTTTGTGTATTGGTTAATTGTATATACTGCATTAATATTTGTATTATTGAATTTTAACTTTTTGTTGTTTGCACTAAAGATTGTACAATATGCATCAATACTTGTATTACTTAATTTTTTTTGCATTGAATGAAGAAAGAGATACTAATTTGCTTTATATGTATTATAGATATGGATTATAGATTATAGATATGTATGATGATTTTTCAGGTTTTATGGAAGAAAATCATGAAGTTTTATGGAGGGAAACATGAAGAATCAAAAAACATATATATGCTGTGCAAATTGTGTCAAGCCCAAACAAATCCACTGCAGAAACCAATTTGTCTTTTTGATTGTTTGGTTGTATATCATGCAAAAAAAATTATGTGCAGATCTTTGCATCTTTGCATAAGATGTTGTACATCATGCATTAAAATTTGTATTACTTAAAAAATGTGCATTTAATGAAGAGAGAGGGATGTGTGCAGAATTTTGATCTTTGCATAAGATGTTGTACATCATGCATTAAATTTTGTATTACTTAAAAAATTGCGTTGCATTTAATGAAGAGAGAGAGTCTAAAATGTTTTATATGTAGTATAGACTAGACGAGTACCCATGCATAGCAACAAGATTTTATAGTGACATATAATTGCAGTGACAAAAAAAAGTTTATGGGTCAGAAACGAAAAATAATAAAAGTTTGGTGATTTGTGGATTAAACACTACTTCAATTTAAACTGAATGAAATTATGGTTTCTACATATAGTTTTCTTACTTTTTTAACATTCAACGATAAGGTGTAAACCCTATATATATAATATAAATATAAATATAGATCATGTATTTATATTTATAATTATAATATATATAGAGGGTTTACATTTATACTATTTATATTTATACTTATAGAATAAATATAAATATAAATATAGATCGTAACTTTACAGATATATTTTTGGAGAGGTCTCATGTTCTAGTCTCATCATGGACCTTCAGGGGCTAGAAAAAAATAGAAGCAGGAGTGAGGTTTATCCCCGAAGGCGAATGTTCGAGACTTGCATAATTCCTAATTGGATGTCACTGTAGGCTCGAATCACTAACTACTAACTTGCCGTTAAGAAAAAATAATAATAATCTTTTATATAATAAAAGAATTACATCATTTCGGAGTTTTCTACCAGATTAAATATTATGAGAAAAAAATTTGGACCAATCATGTTGCTTGATTTTGCCACATCGATAAAATCGTGCGATTTGATTGGTCAATAAAAAGTCAAAATTTAATCAATTTAATCAAAATTGAAAATTTTTGGTGGAAAAATCTGATTGAGAAAAGAAACTCATAATAATATACGTGTCAAATTTATAAAAAAAACTTTAAAAAAGGAGGTAATTAATAAAACCTTAGTGGTTTAATTTTGAATAAATTATATGAAATTAAGTGTAAATTTATAAATTTACAAGTTTTATGATAACTTTAAAAAATAAACAAATAACCCCTTTTATACCTCTATACTTTATATTTTAAAATACAACAAACGTAAACAATTTCATACTCCCAAAAAAAATTTTAATATTATCTAATCACATCTCAAATCTACTTGAAGATTTTTTTGGCGGATTTTTCATT
Organism: Tanacetum coccineum; assembly: GCA_026074375.1. NCBI lineage: Eukaryota > Viridiplantae > Streptophyta > Magnoliopsida > Asterales > Asteraceae > Tanacetum > Tanacetum coccineum. The sequence continues at coordinate 18,244 of BQNB010036108.1, read as the reverse complement.
GTCGGGCTGAATTCATGTTGTAGTTGGTGACGAAAAAATGAGTAAAACTCTTTTTACATTTGTATATGTATTGAAGATATACAATGGGTAAATCTTTGTTTGACCAAAATATATTATAGGCACGAAACATAATACTTATTTGAGTTCTTTAGTTTTCTATACTCTATAAATATTGATGGTCTTGTGAACTTTTGATAACTCAATTTGATGCTTTTAAATTCGATTGCGAAGCTAAAATTTTACATGTTTTAACACAAAGTATGACCATGAATCTTAAGTATAGCTGACACATTCATGCAACTATAATCATAAAACATATATTATATCAACTACATACCCAATAATAAAAATATCAGCCTTTCAGAGTGAAGGTCAATGGTTCAATAGGAGAAAATTAATCCTCTTGTGGTCTCGGGGGTTCACTTGAATCGACGGATGTCAAAGTTCGTCAACACTAACTCTCTTTCATAGAAGCTTTCCAAGGATGCAATGACTAAATTCTTCCTTTTTTTGCCTCTGTAAATTTCGGAATCATTTTCCATGACAACTTCTTGTACTTTTAGATTGCCGATGAGCTCATCTAGAGCTAGTAATGACAAATCTTTCGATTCTTCAATCGCCGTGACTTTTGCTCTCCATTATGATTGTTAGAGCGCTTGAGCCCTAAGAAACCTTCTAACATAGTTCTAGCTAGAGAACCCTTCAACAAGAGGCTTTAAAGCGTAGTAAAATATGTTAAATCCTAACAAAACCGCTTTCAATAGATATTCCTTCAAAGATAATAATAAATTGTTCATAATTGTTGAACAAGAAGGATCAATTTATTATCCTTTACCCTTTGGGCTATTATCTTGATGTGTGATAAACGACTATTACCAAATATCTAAGGGCCTTTAGCTTTAGTGAGGGGGCCGTTTTACACAAAAAATTATTTCCAAACTCCTATTTAGGTACTGCATTATAAAGAATCATTTTAGCTTCATTATTTTTAGCAAGTTTTCTTTTAAGATCGTCGTCTTGTTGTTCAAAAGGAACTAGCTAATTCTAAAATTATTGGTATTTCATTTTGGAAACCAGTGGAAAATCAAACCATTTCAAGATTAATAATGCCAAACACAAATTAAGTTTCAAATCGATTTTTTATTCCAATGATAATAAAATATACATTTTCAAAAAGTGGTTGGACTTTGCATAGATAGCCCTTCTATGTATTTATGGAATCCATAGATCGATTCATCAAGCTTTAATGTACCAAAAACCGTTAAAGTATCTTTGGGTGAACCTTAGAGCTTCTGATACCAATTGTGGAAACTAAAGAAGGAGGGGTGGGATAGATATAGTTTTTTTTAATTTATAATTTAATTAATTTATTACCGTTTTTAAAAAAATAAAAACTTAGATTGTCGCTTATGTGATTCAAGAGATAAATACAAGAGTAAATGATACGATATCAATCAAACAAATAAAGTAAATACGAAGTATAAACAAGAAAAGATAAAGAAAGGATCAAAAAACCGAACACCCAACCACCACTCCCACAGCATACAGCATAAACTATGAACGGCAACGACGCTCCTCTCAACGCCCTAGCAACACCACACCTCAAGTACCCAACTAGGAGAGTTTTATTATTCACTATGTCAACAGCTCTCCTTTAAGGCGGGAAAAACCGTAACACCGACGCTTAAACCGCCACGACTTTTTTTTCGGTACAAAGCCAAATACCCCCGAGAGTTCACTACTTCGAGAATAGAACCAATACTAACACACTATGTATTTTAATCAGGCCTAAATACTAAATATCTAATCATACATATATGAAAAACACAACACAACAACACAAGAGATACAAGATAAATTATTATCACAAAAATCCAACACAGGAACCGTGATGACAAACAACTCTTTTTTGACTAATAACACTTGAAGCTTACATGATGGTCACCGTTATGATCTTTAAAACAAAAAAGGTAAATAATTGGATCCCATGAAATATGATTTTATGGACAATATAATAACAAATGAAAAGTATAAAAATGAAAAAGCTAGAAAGAAAAATATTAGAAAGAGTTGTCTAAAATGAAGACTTAAGGTTGGTATTTATAGCCAACATTTGAAATTCAAATCTGGTCTAAACAGTTGGACTCATGGATCCATGGATCCACCAACAGCTGGATCCGTGAGGTGGCAGCTGGGGGCAATATTTTGTCATTTTTGGTGATTAACCATAACATTATAAAACAAATATTCTATGTACTTTAAAAAAAAAAATCATATTTATAAGATACGTCTCTAGAAGGAAAATATTCTTCTTAACATAAATTAGAAAGTTTTTTCTAGTTTGATAAGATTTAGAAAATTTGTTTTCACTTATGGTTAATCCTATTTTGTATTACTTGATTAATATAACTAGCTTATAATTAATCATGTGTTTACTTAAACTCGTTTGATTAGAAAGGTTTATGCAAATGATTAAGTTTAAATGGGCAATAGAAAATATTTTTCTTTGATCATTAACTACGTTTAATAATGCCATATTCATACCTTAAGGATAATTGGTCACCAGTCAGAGTAAACTAGCGACTAAAATAACTTAGTTTTACCCACGTAAACTTTTACTAGTAAGATATATAATTTGATAAATTTTTTTTGAACGCCGGATTTTAATGAAACAAAAAGACTAGCAAGAAGCTAGAAATTACAAAGTAAACAAGAAGCGGATTTTAAGCCAATCAAAACCCAACTAAATGACTATTTTACATCTATGTTTATACACCAAATTGAATTATTATTCAAACATGAAGAACAAATAAAAATAAATATTATTTTTAACCGGCCGAAATAATTTGTATTAACCAGTGAAAAATTAACCATAATGTGGAAAAATATCTACAAAACTTTTCTCATTTCTTCAAATTCTCAACTAAAGTGATGGAAATGAAAGTTTAAAATTTACACTACCAATTCTCTACCAACTCTTCAATTTTTTAATTCTTTGACTTACTAAACAATGAAATTTGATTTATTTATATTTCTTTTGTCTCATTTCCCTTTACCAAACATACCCTAAAACTCTATTCTATAAAAGAGTTGATAGTAATGGATACATTTGTTAAAACAAATTTTCAAATATTACTCTTTAATGTTATCCAGTCAAAGTAAAAGATAGAATCAAGTTGTGCGCTGTTTTGAGCAATAGCAATCGTCAAGTCATAAAAACTTGATGCATTAAATGCATAGCAAACAAGAGCATGAAACACTCTAACAAAGGACTTTAATGTATATCAAGTCTTTGTAAAAAGCTTTGTGTTGCAATGCAAAAACTGGTTCAAAAGACTTTTTAAATAGTAAAAAGCTTTGTTAATATTTGCAATGGAGACACGCTTACAATTATTTTAGGCGCTGTTTGGTTTGTGAATTTGAAATTTCGGAATTTTAAATTCTAAGAAATTTAAATTCTTGAGAATTTAAAATTTTGGAATTTAAAATAACTTCGCATGTTTGGTTGACAGAATTCCATAATATTTTGAAATCTGTCATTATGTTTATTATTGCAACTTTTTTATGGAGTGATGGATAGAGGTGTCAAAAAACCCGACCCGACCCCGATTAAGCCTATTCGGGTCGGTTACTCAGGTAAAAAAAATTATTCGGGTCAACCCGAGTAATACGAATACTAAATAGAGTCGGGTAATCGGGTTAAAATTTTTTATGATAACTCGGGTTCAAGTCGACCCTAATAAATTATTTTTAAATTTTTTTATTAATTTTTTAATATAAATTTTATAAATATTCTATTTAAACGAGTAAAAAAAGCATTTTTATTACATTTTTTTCTCATACTCGGGTTGACCCGAACCCGACCCGAGTTGACCCGACCCGAATTGACACGAACCGACTAACTCGAATTCAAATAGGGTCAGGTTCGGTATGCAATTTTTAACCTTGAATCGACTTTGCCCCAACTCGAATTGACCCGAACAACCACACACCCGACTAACACCCCTAGTGACGAATTCCTTTGATTTAAAAAATAACAAGAAAAAATACACCAAAAACAACAAGAAAAAAAGTTTATAATTTTTTTTGCTAAGTAAATTAAAATTCTTCACTTGCATTTTAATTATACCCATTTTAACTATTCGTAAAATAAAAAATTCCTTCATTTAAAAATACTAAACACAATATTTAAAAAAAATTAAAATTAAAATGACATGAAATACTACAATAGACCTATGTTAATCCTAAATCTAATGGATAAGGGAGGTTTTTAGTCTGAGAGACTGACACGGGTTTAGTGGTGACTAAAACCAATTCAAGACACTAAAACACACGCAATTGATCTTTCATTCAATAAAAAAAAACCCTAATCTTCAAAAACCCTAATCAATTTTCTTCTTCATGGGAAAGCAATTCGTCCAATAACGGATCAAAATGGTTATGGACATGGATAACCTCATAAACCAGGAAATCAAAACCAATTGGAAATCCCGTATCATATAGGAATTGGAGAACATTGCACATCCTTTTAAGTACAACAATATGCCTCGCGTCATTAACATCAAAAGGAATATGGAACGTGTGTGCTTCTCATGGTCCTTTGTTGACGCTTTCTCGCTAATAAATTATCTAAAGGAGCTAAATCGACTTTGGTAATATTAAATTCCTCTGGTGTTAAGGATGCAAATTCATATTGTGAATTCTAAGTCGAATATATGGATTGGTAGTTTTCTTCTTTACATCACCTTAGCTTTAAACCTACATCCCAACACAAAAGACGTCCCTACACCAAAATATATGGAGTACATACACATAGCTAACAAGGGTGCGGGGTTGGCAGCGGTTGGTCACCACCGAACCAAACCTACAACGCTTCACTACCGCCAATAACCATAACGCCTTCCCATCTTAACAACATCGCAACAAATAATAAACCTCCAGAAATAAAAACACACCAACCAAAACTCTCATACTCCTCGACCCTCAAATATGTTCCCATATCAACCTCCAACGAAACAAAACCCATCCAAAAACGCACCATCACACTCACGGAACAAGAAACCATTAATGTGTAAAACACGGATAAATCCTACTGTGAAATTGAAAGACATCGATTCAAAGGAAAACAAGTATGTCATGTTTTTTTGTTAGGAATGAAGGCTTCTTAGATCTTTAATATTCATCATGTTGGCGGATACTGGATTTTGGATACAATTTCCCTCATCTATTTCTTGCTCTAATTCCAAGAGGAAAGAAAAGTCTATAAAAAGTTGTAATTCGATTAAAAGGGCTCCCATGCCTAATTTTAAAATTGACGAACGAATTCTTTAGATTGAGGTGAGTGGTTTACCTTTATGTGCTTGGGGCTCAATGGCTTACAAAAAGATTTCAAGTAGCTTTGGGAAATTCTTGTTCCTTTGAGAAAGGAAAGAATCCACAGCATTGATGTTCGGTATACCTTTGCATATCTACCGAAATCACATCAACACAACTCGGAAACTGTTACAAGTCGACATCAAGAATGAGTCTTTTAGATGTTTTCGGTCCCAAGAAATTGGAGTCATTGGAGTTACAAAAATAAAAGATGACTACAATGACTATCCTCCAACCACGATTTAAAGGAGTGGATCATGTATCTGAATCAAACGACGAGCAACCGATTGATGATTTTGAAATACTCCAAACAAAACTCAACAATATGGATGAACAAGCTTTTGACAATGAACTGGGTACCGAAGGGGACAAAAAAGATGGTGAAAATAGGTATTCAATCGACTCCCCAAAGAAAAAAATAGAAGAAGACACCAATTTTAATTCCACTAATTCAGAAACAAAGGATAATTCTTCGGATTTAAGTAGACCTCCTGGATTTGAGTTCATGAAAAAGAGCCGTTCTCATCTTAGCAATTGTTCCACATCGTTTGCAAGACGTAGAAAAAATGATTAAAATCAAAGGATTTTTCCCTTTTTAAGTAACTCAACCAAATCAATGATGTGGCTCCATCCTTGGTTATGATGTTAGGTAGTAACAAAAACTCTAAACAAAATGATCAAGAATCGGAATCCACATGTTTGACAAATGAATATTTTGTCAATAAATAGTTATGGTAACGAGGAAAAGAAGAACACGCATTGTGGATAAAGGATACGCACCTTTGCCTTAAACGCAGCCTCCGTCCACTAAGCAACAAAAACTCAACGCGGAAAACAACAAACAAAAACACAAAAAAGACACAACGAAAAAACACACAAGCAACGAGCAACCTACAAAAACCACAGAAAACACAAGCAAAAAAACCAACAAACAAAAAAAACAAAAAGGCCCCAAAACTAAACCCGGGCTCCCCAATCCCATAACAACGCACCTCAAACCAAAGAACCTAAAATCACCCACCCCCCCCCCCCCACCCGCCCACCCAACAAAACCATAACCCCACCCCCCTGCGTGTTCCCCCCCCCCACACCCACCCCCCCCCGCCCCACCATACCCGGTTGGCGCCGGTGGCCCCCCCCACCTAGCGTTTTCCCCCTCTCCACCACACCCTCCCCCACCCCAAACACACAACCAAACACTTGGCGTGCGATGATACACTATTCACTTGAGTTTCTGCATATAAATTACCTCCCCGGCACGGTTGGACCTAAACCCCACATGCGTTATCTTCTTTTGTCCACGTACCAAAAACATTTATGACAAAATATTCACCATTTTCAACCAAGAGAATCCCGATTCCTTTTATCATTTATTGTTAGATTTTTTTACATCCACTAATCATCATAACCAAGTGATGAATCCCACATCAATGATTTTTGTTAAGTTCACTTAAAAGGGAAAATACCTTTGATATCATTTTTTCAACGTCTTGCAAACGATGTAGAACAAATTGCTGATGATGAAAAGCTCTTTTTCATGTAACTCAAAATCCAGGAGGTCTACTTAAATTCCGAAGAATTAATCCTTATTTTTCTGAATAGTGAAATTTAAAATTGGTGTCATCTTCGTTATTTTTTCTTTGGGGAGCCGATTGAATACTATTTTCACCATCTTTTTTGTCCCCTTCGGTACCAGTTCATTGTCAAAAATCTGGTCATCATATTGTTGAGTTTTGTTTGGGAGTAATTTCAAAATCATCAATCGAATTGCTCGTCGTTTGATTCAGATACATGATCCACCTCCTTTAAATCGTGGTTGGAGGAAATGTCATTGTAGTCATCTTTTATTTTTGTACTCCATGATCCAATTTCTTGGACCGAAACCTCAAAAGACTCATTCTTGATGTCGACTTGAACAGTTTCCGAGATGAGTTGATGTGATTTGGGTAGATATGGCAAAGTCTATCTACCCGAACTCAATGCTGTGGATTCTTCCTTCTCAAAGAACAAGAATTTCCCAAAGCTACTTGCAATCTTTTTGTAAGCCATTGAGCCCCAAGCACATAAAGGTAAACCACTCACCTCAATCCAAAGAATTCGTTCGTCAATTTTAAAATTAGGCATGGGAGCCCTTTTAATCGAATACAAACCTTTTAAAGATTTCCATTCTTCTTATGGAAATTTAGAGCAAGACATAGATGAGGGAAATTGTATCCAAATCCAGTAATCCGCCACATATGAATATTAAGATCTAAGATAGCCTTCATTCCTACAAATGACATACATGTTTTCCAATGGAAATCGATGTCTTTATCAATTTCGCGAAGTAGGATTGTATCCGAGTTTGCACATTAATTGTTCTTGTTTTTCCTTGAGTGTGATGGTGCGTTTTTGGATGGGTTTTGTTTCGTTGGAGGTTGATATGGGAACATATTTGAGGGTCGAGGAGTATGAGAGTTTTGGTTGGTGTGTTTTTATTTCTGGAGGTTTATTATTTGTTGCGATGTTGTTAAGATGGGAAGGCGTTATGGTTATTGGCGGTAGTGAAAGCGTTGGTAGGTTTTGGTTGGGATTGAGTATATTTTAGTGCTAGAGTTTTTTGTTTGGATGATGGTTTTAAAGCTAAGGGTGAATGTAAAAGATTAAAAACTAACAATCCAATATTCGACATAGAATTCACAATAGAATTTGCATCCTTAAACAACAAAGGAATTTAATAAAACCAGCAAAAGCGTTATAAACCACCATCCTTTAGAATAATTTAATATAAGCGATGAAAGCGTCAACAAACGACCATGTAGAAGCACAACACGTTCCACGTGCTAATCCTTTGATGTTAATGCCGTAGGCATATTGATGACATACAGGAAGGGTTGCAAATGTCTCCAAATCCTTATGATACGGATTTCCAATTGGTTTTGATTTTCTTCTTGTTACGAGTTATCCATGACCAACCATTTTGATCCGTAGTTGACGAATTGGCTTTCCCAGAAGAAAAAATTGATTAGGGTTTTGAGGGGATTAAGGGTTTTTTTTTTATTGAATGAAAGATCAATTGCGTGTGTTTTAGTGTCTAGAATTGGTTTTAGTCACCACTAAACCCGTGTCAGTCTCTCAGACTAAAAACCTCCCTTATCCATTAGATTTAGGATTAACATAGGTCTATTGTAGTATTTCATGTCATTTTAATTTTAATTTTTTTTAAATATTGTGTTTAGTATTTTAAATGAAGGAATTTTTTATTTTACGAATAGTTAAAATGGGTATAATTAAAATGCAAGGAAAAAAGAATTTTAATTTACTTAGCAAAAAAAATTATAAACTTTTTTTCTTGTTGTTTTTGGTGTATTTTTTCTTGTTATTTTTTAAATCAAAGGAAATCCGTCACTAGGGGTGTTAGTCGGGTGTGTGGTTGTTCGGGTCAATTCGAGTCGGGGCAAAGTCGATTCAAGGTTAAAAATTGCATACCGAACCTGACCCTATTTGAATTCGAGTTAGTCGGTTCGTGTCAATTCGGGTCGGATCAACTCGGGTCGGGTTCGGGTCAACCCGAGTATGAGAAAAAAATGTAATAAAAATGCTTTTTTTACTCGTTTAAATAGAATATTTATAAAATTTATATTAAAAAAATTAAAAAAATTAAAAATAATTTATTCGGGTCGACTTGAACCCGAGTTATCAAAAAATTTTAACCCGATACCCGACTCTATTTAGTATTCGTATTACTCGGGTTGACCCGAATAATTTTTTTTACCTGAGTAACCGACCCGAATAGGCTTAATCGGGGTCGGGTCGGGTTTTTTGACACCTCTATCTGTCACTCCCTAAAAAGTTAGCAATAATAAACATAATGACAGAATTCAAAATATTATGAATTTATATCAACCAAACATGCGAAGTTATTTTAAATTCCGAAATTTTATATTCTCAAGGACTTAAATTTCTTAGAATTTAAAATTCCGAAATTTTAAATTCACAAACCAAACGCCGCCTAAAAGTAATTGTAAGAGCGTCTCCATTGCAAATATTAACAAAAGCTTTTTACTATTTAAAAAAGTCTTTTGAACCAGTTTTTTGCATTGCAACCAAAGCTTTTTACAAAGACTTGATAAACATTAAGTCTTTGTTAATTGTTTCATTCTCTTGTATGCTATGCATTAAATGCATCAAGTTTTTAAAGACTTGACGCATTGCTATGCTCAAACGCGCACAACTTGCTTTATATTTACTGTGAGGTAACATTAAAGAGTAATATTTGAAAATTTGTTTTAACAAATGTATCCATTACTGTCAACTCTTTTATAGAATAGAGTTTTAGGGTATGTTTGGTAAAGGGAAATGAGACAAAAGAAATAGAAATAAATCAAATTTCATTGTTTAGTAAGTCAAAGAATTAAAAAATTGAAGAGTTGGTAGATAATTAGTAGTGTAAATTTTAAACTTTCATTTCCATCACTTTAGTTGAGAATTTGAAGAAATGAGAATAGTTTTTGTAATATTTTTCACATATGTTAATTTTTCCATGTTAATACAAATATTCGCGTAAAAATAATATTTATATTTAATGATCTTCATGTTTTGATAATAACTTCATTTGGTGTAAACATAGATGTAAAAAGTCTTTTAGTTGGGTAGATTGGCTTAAAAACCCGCATCTTGTTACTTTGTAATTTCTAGCTTCTTGCTAGTCTTTTTGTTTCATTAAAATCCGGCGTTCAAAAAAAAAAAAAATAATATTCATACATATGTAAAAAGTTTTACGTAAACAGTATATTTAGTCCTAGTTTACTTGACGTGACAAATTACTTAAGGTATGAATATGACATTATTAAACGTAGTTAATGATCACAGAAAAATATTTTCTATTGCCCATTTAAACTTAATCATTTGCATAAACCTTTCTAATCAAACGAGTTTAAGTAAACACATGATTAATTATAAGCTAGTTATATTAATCAAGTAATACAAAATAGGATTAACCATAAGTGAAAACAAATTTTCTAAATCTTATCAAATCTAGAAAATCTTTCCTTAATTATGTTAAGAAATATTTTCCTTCTAGACGAATCTAATAAATATGATTTTTAAGTACATAAGAATATTTTGTTAAAATTTAAGGTTAATCACAAAAAGACAAAATATGTCCCAGCTGCACCTCACGGATCCAGCAGTTGGTGGATCCATGGATCCATGAGTCCAACTGTTTAGACCAGATTTTAAAAATTATACACGTTTTATACAAATATTTTTTTACACGTTTTTATACATAGTTTTATAAATATTTTTATACACATTTTTATGCATGTTTTATACACACATTTTTATACACGTTTTTATGCACATATTTCTATACACATTTTTCTACATGCTTTTATCCACGATTTTATACATGCATTTTTATACACCTTTTTACAGACACATTTTTATGCACTTTTTTTAAAACATGGATAAAATTGTGTGTAAAAACATGTATAAAAATATGTGTATAAAAATGTGTGTATAAAACGTGTCTATAAAAAATTGTGTAAAAAATGTGTGTATAAAACCGTGGATAAAATCATGGAGAAAAACGTGTAAAAAATGTGTGTATAAAAACGTATAAAAAATATGTGTATAAAACGTGTATAAGTTTTAAAAATAAGTAGAAAATACTTTTTTTACCAAAATAATATAAAGGACTAACGATGCAATAATAAAATAACGATCGTTAGAAATGTAACCGAAAAACTTGTTAAAATACTAACTTTGCAACAAAAAACAAGATCGATACCTTAAATTGAGAAAAAAAAGATAAGTACCTTTAATTGACATTAAACTTAAGATGAGTACCGTTTTATGCGATTTGCCCATTTATAAAGCATTGTATAGTTCTCTATTTTTTCTTTAAAAAAATCGAAGAAAAAGATACGAAACCCGTGAGTATCGAAATGTTTGTTGTTTGGATGTATACGACTGGAGAATCTGCACTGTACCACTGCAAAAAAATCTTTTTCCTCAAAATTAATGATTTAGTAAAAAAAATTGTTCAAATGTATGATCTAGATTTATTTACTTTAATAGTTTTAATACTCGTGCATGCATATGTTATGTTTTTTAAAATATATGTATAAACTTTATTTTATTTTTTATATAAATTATGTTATAAAGTATTATCGAAATCATATAAAAAGAATAGATTTATTAATCTTTTATATATTATATAAATTTGATGATAGTTAGTAATTTTTTTCTTTTGATTTAACTGTTTTTTGACTCGACATTATGTGCCGACTAACCTCAGCGAGACAACCCTTTTAGGTAGCCCGAAATCGATTCAAGTGAACCCCCGAGACCACAAGAGGATTAATTTTCTCCTATTGAACCATTGACCTTCACTCTGAAAGGCTGATATTTTTATTATTGGGTATGTAGTTGATATAATATATGTTTTATGATTATAGTTGCATGAATGTGTCAGCTATACTTAAGATTCATGGTCATACTTTGTGTTAAAACATGTAAAATTTTAGCTTCGCAATCGAATTTAAAAGCATCAAATTGAGTTATCAAAAGTTCACAAGACCATCAATATTTATAGAGTATAGAAAACTAAAGAACTCAAATAAGTATTATGTTTCGTGCCTATAATATATTTTGGTCAAACAAAGATTTACCCATTGTATATCTTCAATACATATACAAATGTAAAAAGAGTTTTACTCATTTTTTCGTCACCAACTACAACATGAATTCAGCCCGACAATGAAAAATCCGCCAAAAAAATCTTCAAGTAGATTTGAGATGTGATTAGATAATATTAAAATTTTTTTTGGGAGTATGAAATTGTTTACGTTTGTTGTATTTTAAAATATAAAGTATAGAGGTATAAAAGGGGTTATTTGTTTATTTTTTAAAGTTATCATAAAACTTGTAAATTTATAAATTTACACTTAATTTCATATAATTTATTCAAAATTAAACCACTAAGGTTTTATTAATTACCTCCTTTTTTAAAGTTTTTTTTATAAATTTGACACGTATATTATTATGAGTTTCTTTTCTCAATCAGATTTTTCCACCAAAAATTTTCAATTTTGATTAAATTGATTAAATTTTGACTTTTTATTGACCAATCAAATCGCACGATTTTATCGATGTGGCAAAATCAAGCAACATGATTGGTCCAAATTTTTTTCTCATAATATTTAATCTGGTAGAAAACTCCGAAATGATGTAATTCTTTTATTATATAAAAGATTATTATTATTTTTTCTTAACGGCAAGTTAGTAGTTAGTGATTCGAGCCTACAGTGACATCCAATTAGGAATTATGCAAGTCTCGAACATTCGCCTTCGGGGATAAACCTCACTCCTGCTTCTATTTTTTTCTAGCCCCTGAAGGTCCATGATGAGACTAGAACATGAGACCTCTCCAAAAATATATCTGTAAAGTTACGATCTATATTTATATTTATATTTATTCTATAAGTATAAATATAAATAGTATAAATGTAAACCCTCTATATATATTATAAATATAAATATAAATACATGATCTATATTTATATTTATATTATATATATAGGGTTTACACCTTATCGTTGAATGTTAAAAAAGTAAGAAAACTATATGTAGAAACCATAATTTCATTCAGTTTAAATTGAAGTAGTGTTTAATCCACAAATCACCAAACTTTTATTATTTTTCGTTTCTGACCCATAAACTTTTTTTTGTCACTGCAATTATATGTCACTATAAAATCTTGTTGCTATGCATGGGTACTCGTCTAGTCTATACTACATATAAAACATTTTAGACTCTCTCTCTTCATTAAATGCAACGCAATTTTTTAAGTAATACAAAATTTAATGCATGATGTACAACATCTTATGCAAAGATCAAAATTCTGCTCACATCACTCTCTCTTCATTAAATGCATATTTTTTAAGTAATACAAATTTTAATGCGTGATGTACAACATCTTATGCCAAGATGCAAAGATCTGCACATAATTTTTTTTGCATGATGTACAACCAAACAATCAAAAAGACAAATTGGTTTCTGCAGTGGATTTGTTTGGGCTTGACACAATTTGCACAGCATATATATGTTTTTTGATTCTTCATGTTTCCCTCCATAAAACTTCATGATTTTCTTCCATAAAACCTGAAAAATCATCATACATATCTATAATCTATAATCCATATCTATAATTAAAGCAAATTAGTATCTCTTTCTTCATTCAATGCAAAAAAAATTAAGTAATACAAGTATTGATGCATATTGTACAATCTTTAGTGCAAACAACAAAAAGTTAAAATTCAATAATACAAATATTAATGCAGTATATACAATTAACCAATACACAAACACATACTTATTGATTGATCAACACATTTAATGTTATTCTTAAAACACATATCATTCTATGTAATGTAATTTTTAAAACACCCTAAGATGAAAAGTACATGTTATTATACACATTGTACAAACTAATAAAAGACACAAAGCTTTATACAATTTATATGTTAATACATATAGTTTTGAAAGCCGGACCGGACCAACGGGTTCAACCAAAATCATAAGTGGTCACCGGTTCGGCTAGCAAATAAAAGCCGTTTGAAAACGAACCGGAGAGAAACGGTCGGAACCTATAAAAATGGGTGAATCGGGCCTGATCAGGATCATTTTTCTTGTGTTTTTCTCTGGTTAATCACAAGGTACCCACCTTCGCAACGCGCGAGTACCCTGCTAGTTCATGTAAAAACGAAAACAAAAATCGACATACTTATTTTTCGGTAAACCAAAAATACAAAAACTTCTTGGTCCAATCAATACATTGCCACATGAGGATGGTTGCTTGTACTTGAGGGTGTGTGTTCTCTTTATAGTGATGCCTAAGCCTCTTATTTTTTTAATCAATCATTGAGGTTGAGTTGTTGGTTTAGTTTTGCAAGATAATGCTTAAGAAATGTGTTAGGCCCATTCAGTGCCTAATGATCTTTCACTTAGGATTCGAATACAAAATATCCTAAGTGTTAATAACCTTTAACATATTAAGGTCACTGAGTGAACAGTCACTCAGTGAGTTGCATTCAAGATGCTCATCCTAAGCCTATAAGAAAGACTTTAGCATTTAGTGAGGCGGTTCTCAGTTAATGAAGCCTGAGCTAAATAAGAAGGTTCAGTGAGTTGTGGCAATAGACTCACTAAACCTCATACGATCTCCAACAATTAGAAAACCCTGAAGACGAAAGACTAAAGAATAGGCGGGATAGTTTGAAATAGATAAGTCCAAGCTCTTATTTGCCTGAAGTCAAACTATCTTAAATAGGGTATAAAGACAAGGTTAGTGTCATCAACTGACCTTAGAAAGTGTGTTTGTCCCATACTTATAATATAATTGTAATAGAGACAAAGGTGTACAACATGTACTAACCTATCAGCATTGGGACACGCACTTATCACCCATGTGGATATAACCCTACCTAAGTAGTATATATAGCAAATGTTTTGTAAAGGAGTGGGTGTAAGTTTTGTGCATTTAAAGTCATATCTTTCACAAAACACCTACTCCTCTAAATCTACTAAGTCCCTGAGTGAGCTCAGTTGGTTAGCATAGTACTCAGCTTTGCATAACACTTTAGGTTTATGCAAAGTTGTATTGAGGAGATCACACACTCACACATTGTCATTCAATCCCCATTGTAGTTTCGCATACAATGAGGTATAATTCTTAATAAAAAGAGTTAAACGTTGAAAAGTTATTTTTGTGTCTTTTACTTATTGTTTATCTTACTACACAAAGCCTTTTCAAAGAACTTAATACATCACTTTACTTACATGTCATAGGTTAGTGAAGCTTAACTTTGTAGTTAATATTCACCAACTAAGAGGGAACAACAAGTGGTATCAGAGTAGAAGGTTTGTAAGACTTTTTAACACTTAAATCTACTCAAAGTTTTTAAAACCTAGATCCTAAATTGGCCACTGTAAGTACAGTACCCCAGCTAGTTGATAAAAAAGGAGGTAGCTATGCTGCTATTGCTCCCAAACTAGAGCCGGGAAAATTTAATAAGTGGAAAAAGCGTATGCTTTGATACTTAGCGGGAATGGAACCCTACTACATTCAATGTATTAAGGATGGTCCATTCAAACTGAAAACGACTGAAGGTGCCATAAAACCTGAGGCCCATTGGACCCAAGATGAGAGGAGGGTGGTCGTACAAGACCAACGTCTTAAAAGCATCATTATGTCATGTCTACCAGATGACATAATAGATTCAGTCATTAGCTGTGAGACAGCTAAAGATACTTGAACTGACTTGGTTCGCATCTTTGAAGGTCTCTCAGATATGAAAGAAAATAGGATCATGGATCTGAAACTTGAGTATCAAACTTTCAAGGCTAAACCCAATGAAAGTCTCTCACAGACCTACACCCACTATAATACCTTGCTCAATGAGCTTGCCAATGATGGTGTTAACCTCTCTAAACATGAAATCAATGTTGATTTCGTGAATAGTCTCCTTGAGAAGTGGTTAACCTTCTCTCAAGGACCGAGGAATGCCAATCATACTCAGACTCTTGACCTTGCAGATATATATGGAAGGTTTGTCTATGAGGACAACCTAATCCAAAGAAGGTATTCTGACACCAAAAAGGCCCTCATAACCACTCCCTCAAGTATTGTTATTTCTAATGTATTCTTTTCTAATAATGTTGTATAGGATTTCCAAAAGAATTCTGATGATAAGGTAGATGAGAGATCCAGTGAGGAGGATCTCAGATACTTAGATATTGAGTTTCATGAGAGAGCCCTTTTGGAAAATTCAAAACCCTTTATAAAAAAAAGAAATAATTTATCAGGTCAAAAAGCAAATGAAAACACTGAATGTTTTAAATGTGGTAAAAAAGGCCATTTTGCTAAAGACTGCTTTTCTAAAATGTCCGAACCTTCTTACAAATCACCAGTGACTGGTTACTCATCAGGTTCAAAAGGTTCTCAACCCAAGTTTACTCCAAAACTTATTCAGTCTTCTTAGTCCTCAGGTAGTTAAGCTGATCCCAAAATTTAAAAAGACTACAAAGCTGAGTACAAGAAAATAAAAGCTAAACTTTCACTCCTTGAAGCCAGTTCCTCTACCTCTCAGACCCCAAAGACCTTTCAACCAAAGAATAGAGGTCTGGTTGCTAAAACCTTTAATTGGGATAAGGAAGAGGTCTTTGATGAAGAAGTAACCCAGTTCAAGGTACTGATGGCTCTAGCTGATGATGAGCTCACTGTAGGAAAGAATCATGCTCGAAATGGTGAATGGGTCGACATCACTATGAGAAAGGTAAACATTCTTTTCTCCATGGATGAAGATGCCGATTGGAAAAATTACCTTAAGTATATCAATATTGATCTTAAGTTTGTTGAAGAGCAAAGATTAAACTTACTTTCAAAATACAATAAAATTGTTTTTGAATTAAACAAATGTAGAGATAAATTATTAATGCTAAAACAAGCTAAGCTTGATGTTGTTACTTTTCAAATTCAAAACACTGAACTTACTAAGTTAAGTCATGCTCTTCAAGAACAACTCAAAGAGGAGAAAAAGATCAATGAAAAATGGCTAACCAGCTCAAAAAAGGTTAGTCAATGCATCAGTGAGCAAATTCCTCACCAAAAGAAGAAAGTCCTTGGTGGTGAATTGTTCACTGAACAATCATCAAAAATGAATAAAAATGAAAATCACTTCATTCCTGCTTCCATAGGTTATGACCATGAAATGGTCCTTAAATCCAAAGACTAGGTTGAGAGACTCAATCCTGACAACAAACTTCCAAACTTTAACACTGGAAGAATTCTAGTCTCTGAAAGTCAAGCTGTGAATGAGTCTCTTAAACCCACGCAAACATCAACTAATCCTGAATCACTCAAAGATTCTGAAGCAGAATCTCTTACTCCTCTACCTCTCTTGAAAACACTTCAGGGAGCTTCACCAAACTTAGAGGTAGAGTCATTGACCTTTCAACCCCATTCTCTACAAGAAAGACCAGACTTAGGTACCATGAAACATACAAAGCCTGAAATACAAGATTCTTTAAACAAGAGTGTTTCAGGAACTGTCACTATTAGTGAGACTGAGTCAACCACACCTTTAGTTCCTACTGATGTCAAAAACACTGAACAAGAATCAAAACTCAATGAACTAACAAAACTTGTTCAGATGTTAATGGATGAGAAAATTAACACAAAGACTCATGAACGAAAACCTGAGTCATCTAATTCAAGAAGTTTATCCAAAATAAGTCAAGATGTTAAATCCAACAATCAGAATTCTGGCTTATCTAAATCACTCAGGCCAAAGCCTATTCAAAAACCACAACTAAAGTGTGAACTATGTTACTATACCAATCATTCAATTGATGACTGTTAAAGGATTCTCTACTGCATGATATGCAAGAGAGAGGATCATAGGACCTCAGATCATTAAATGTATATTGCTTCACTATAAAAGAGTAAAAATTACAAGGCTCAACCTTATCAGTATGCATCTCCTTTCAAGTAGATCATGAAAGCCAAGGCAAAGCCTTTCCCACTATGCACATACTATGGTTTTAATGATCACAGACCTGATAATTGTAGAAACTCTGTTGAATGTGAAATCTGTTGAAGTTATGATCACTCTACCTTAGGACACAATCGTGTCATTCATGTCAGAGGAGAAGTACTAGTTGAGTCCTCTCAGCCTAGTGAGTCTTCAATTAGTGTTAAGTGTAATACATGTGGAAGCACTATACACTCCACCACTGACCACAATGAATTTGATCACTTTAAAAAGGGGGAGAAAATTCAGTCTAGAAAGGTTAGGGTGTTGGGTTTCAGAAGTCTCTACAACTTAGT
>BQNB010036107.1:0-50376 GCA_026074375.1 Tanacetum coccineum | reverse complement strand
CTGCTTTCATCTTGATGAGATCATTGGACCAAAACATTTGCTCGGGGGTCAATTGTTTCTGTGGTGTGAAAGTCGCTAAATAATTCTCTCTCGAGTAATCAGGTGGTGCAATCTTAACTCTCTTTTTCACACACTCTGGGTCTTTCATATTGTCATTCATTTTCTTCCTAGTGATTTCAGCTATCTTTAGGGTATCCTCTGAGTTGTGCACTATGGTCGGGACATGATTGGTTTTGATAATTTCATGACCATTATATAGGGCAGGCAGACCTTGCTTTGCACGGGTGAGACATAAAGGGTTCTTGTAGCCAATAGCTACCTTATTCTTTTCATCATAATAGGGCTTTGGTTTACACAACATGTGAACTGTTTGAAGAGACTGGTCTTGTTTGTATAATTTATCCTTGACCCTTTTTTTAAAGCTTTCATGTCCAAAAATTCTTCAAGGTATTTATTTTCTTTCTGTTTAAAATCCTTTTTCCAAGACGTAACTTCTTCTACCATTGACTTGTTATGGTTAATGGTGGAGGAAAGTTATAATTTTACAGAATGAAGTTCCTTTTTCAAATTTTCTTCCTTAATATTATGGTCAGTGATAACTATTCTTAATTGTTCATCAATCTTTTGTTCTCTTTCTGTTAATTCAAACCTCGCCCGTCTTTCATACAGTTCAACTTGTTCCTTATACGTTGCAAGTTCAGCAGTCAATGATTTAGAAACTACATTGTTCTGTGTTGTTACAGAGACATATTGAGCAGGCGGTTCATGCATATCATTTAACATCATCATATATGCATCATTTGGTACAAAAGATACATTATTCTGTACAACTGGCACTGTTTTGTCCTTTATGTACTAATCATACGGAATCATATTACTATCACTCGTATAATTAGCATGTGAGTCAACAACATAGTTTGGTTGTACATCATCATGCATCTCGTGTATTTCTGGCAGTACAACCTTTTGCAAGGCAGTACTAACCCTTTAGTACTGTGGCATATCAAGTATCTTGAAGATTTATTCCCAACAATCCTCCCCTAAACTTGTGATTGTCCTTTAAATCAACAAGTTTCTTCTGAATAAAATCTTCTATACTGCTGATGATTCTTTCAAACACTTTTGTCATTTCTGCACTTGAGCTCTTATGAATCTAAGGAGTTCAAAAGCTTGTGAACTTTCATGGTCTTACCTCCAATCTGTCCTCAACAACTTTACACATCTTATTGACTCAAGGGATACCTTTTCTGTCAACATATGGATCGCCAATCCATTGTCACAACAAATATATACCAACAGAAATCGGTAATCTCCAGCTCAAAAGATTGTATTCATGTTGGTCTTTCCAAATCTCATCATTCTCATCAGGCTCAAACAAGGTGTGTAAATCTCCCCAAAGCATAAGATCAAAACCTTCTGGTGCTGAAGAACTGTATCTCTCCTTAACTAACCTGAACAGTTGTTCTACATCCATTCTGTCAAAATCTTGAAGCATTTCACTTAGTATCTTATAATTCTTTGAGCTTCCATCACCCCTGAAAACTTGATAGTACATGAAGGTCTCTGTCAACACAACTGTCTTCCAATCTACAATAGGAAACTTAGTTGATAAGGATTCAATCTCTATGGGAGTTTCTTCTCTTGGTACTACATCCAGAAATCCTTTGAGCTCATCTTTCTCAACATCTTCTAACTTTTGTCTCTTCCTTGTTGTTTTCCTAGGAATGGACTTCTTCCTCTTTGCTGTTGGTTCTTTGGGAACTTCTTCCTTTTTCTCTTGAGTAACAACTTTTTCTTTCATAATCTTTTCTGGAGACCTTCTTCTCAGGAGACATTTTGCTTCTTATTTGCTTCTCTGCAACCAAAGGCCACAAACTTATGGATTAAGTCCCAAAGCATTCAAAAATAGCCTTACTTCATTGTAAGACATCCCCATAAAAACAAGATCTTAAAATATCCTTGTTCTCAAAACTTGACCATGTCCTTCTAGCTTGAGCAATTGATCTTAGCTTCCATTTTTTTATGTTTTTTTTTGAGAGAATATATCTAAGGACTGAAGGATCATTCCAGTCAATCTTCTTTGTAGCCTCAGCTTCATCCATAGCTCTTTTCTTTTCCTCTTCTTCCCATTGTCTTGCAATCTCTGCATCTCTAGCAATTTGAGCCCTTTGTTCCTCATGCATCTGTTCTTCAATCCTAATTGCTTCAGCAAAACTATAATCTTCTAGCTCAGCACCTACTTGTATTTCTTCTGGTCTTCATCTGTCATTATAACCTTTACCTTTATCTTTCTTTTCTCTGCACTTCTTCTTGATTAAGTAGCCGTTTCTCCACAGTACTAAATGTGAACTTCGACAGTACAACGTGGAGAACTTCTTCACTAGCATATCTTCTTCTTGCCAGCAGTAATAATCTCATCACTAGCTTACCCACAGCCCTCTCTCATGATACTTCAGTTGGATCGTTATTTCTTGTATAAAAGTTCAGTATTCAGTGCTTGCATTTTCAGAACCCCTTCATCATCTTTAAAACCTTCATTAGAAAACTTCCTCCCCTGTTTGGAAGAATCATCTTCAACACCTTCAGCATCTGAAAGAACAAATCTAGAATGTCTCCTTGCCTTCCAACTATTAACTTGAATCCTCTATTTCTGACCATAATATAAGACTAGTGTAAGCAGAATTTATGGTTTTGCTTAGTGTTTGTCAAATCAGCCCTCTAGAACTCCAACCCTGTCAGGAAAGTATGTTAATCAAATTCAACAATTCTTGAGTTTCAAAACTACCCTCATCACTTCCAATTGAGGAACAGCATGGAAGGTGAGTACAAGGGTTGTAGGAGGAAATATTCTGAGCCAATTGGAGTATGTGGAAGGTTGTGTTAGGGGAAGGTTAGGTGTAGGTGGTTGAGGGGAAGGTTGAGTACTGTAGATTCAGGTGTAGGTGATAAGATTGTATTGTAGGTGAATGGTGAAGAGGTAGAACTCGAAGGTGAGGATACAGCAGCATCTAACATATTGGAATAAATCAACATCCTGCCCCTGAAAACCCCTTGGTGATTCTCTGTCATGTTGCAAAAGACCTTCATGGGTGAGAGATGGGACTAAATAGACTCTCGAGTTGTTGGTGTAGCTTGTGTCTCGCATTCTAAGCATAGTTGAATACACTTGTACATCAAAAACTTATGGGGACTAGATAGTTTAAACACCATATGGTCAAAGAGCATCTAGAAAATGAACTTTCATCTGTGGCTGTAAACAAATGACATCTTGCTGCAATGTTACTATGCTAAACAGCTCCCAAGCATTTTTTCGTCTTCTTAGGGCTTAAACAATGAAGGAGATATATGTATAACAAACCACTCATTGAGGTGAAATGCACCTTTTTGACAGGTTAACTTATCGATTAGTAGCATATCCCATAAGCCTCCAGTTGAGCAAATATCTCTGTAAGTTGGAAGAGAGTAATCCCCATCTTGATCATCCAACTATTAGATGTCGCCTTAGAGACTTCAGAAAGATTGACAGTGATGTCCATCGATAGAAATCATGAAACTAAACGCGAGCCATTCCAATCACAGCTCACGATCTCAGATCCAGACCTACCAAAATTGGTCTTTTATAAAGAGACTAACAACACACCTCTGGTATTTGGTAAGTGCATAATGATTATGACCATCGATTGATGAAAACAATGATTGTGATTAACCCTGCACTACCCTAGATATTTTCAAGATACGCCAAACCAATATTGTGTTTGTCACAAAATTCTAAATTTGCCAATGAATGAAATTGTAAGTAAACAAGTGGATTTGATCGTGTAAGGTAGTATATGGTCTGAAACGGTAAATTGGCAATGTGATAGTAGAAAACATAGAAAAATAATTTTGACCAATGTTTATTAAGAAGATTGAAGATAAACGTGAAAGATCTTACTAATTTATAGTAGGTTCACGAAAGTCCCAATTGGTCAAAGCCTATACCCTAATTTATTGAGGCGGAAATATCACAACGCTCTATCAATTTTGTAAAATTTTGTAGGCTAACAAACATATCTAACGGTCATCCAGCAGTATTAATTTTGGCCTAGCAGTATTAAAATTTGCCTAGCAGTATTAACTTCTCCACCCAACAGCAGTACAAAGTCCAAAGATTTGAAGGACTAAAAGAAACACGTCACACAATCTCTCTTTTCTGTTTTTAGGCTCACAATTCATCTCTCAATTCTTTTGGCTCACTTGACACTCTGTCTATTTTTCACACAGCTCTCTTTCTGTTTTTGAGCTCACCAATTCTCTCTTTTGTTTTAGCTCACACATTCACACAAAGTGTAATTTTTGGCAAATTACCAGCCATAAACGGATTTGATGAGTCTTTACCAATAGCCGTTTGCTTTGGACTAGCCATTGCTTCATTTAGAAAAACATGGTGCAATGATTACCATATAGTTTTGAGTAAACTACCAACTATAAACGGATTTGAGAAGTCTTTACCAGTAGCCGTTTGCTCTGGACTAGCCAATGCTTTATTGAAACAACATGGTGCATGGAGACCATATAGTTTTTAGTAAACTATCAACTATCAACGGATTTGGACAGTCTTTACCAGGAGCCGTTTGCTCTGGACTAGTCAATTCTTGATGTCGATTAGGGGGGGGGGGGGGGGGGGGGGGGGGGGGGGGGGGGGAGACCTGGTGAATTGATGACCATTTGGATGTGTGGTGTAAACAACCAACCTGTAAGAACGACCATCATGTTTCCTCCCTCAAAAGATACATATGGACTAACATCAATGTCACACTTCAGTGTATACCCTGAAACAATTAGCTTAAAACCAAGACAAACAAAAACCAAACATGGTTCTTGATTAACAGTATTAAGTGTTATGCACAGGATTAACAAAGAAACCTAAACATCACTAGCAGTACTAATTATAAGTAACAGTTTTAACAAACAGGTTTAATTATAATTAGCAGTACTAATTAGACCTAGCAGTATTAAATTTCAAAACACTAACAGTACTATTATTTAACAAACTTTACAAAAACATATAAGAGATTTGGGCCTTAGGGATTGAGCATTCCAATACTTGAAACCAAGTACTGAAATCTACCAGCATCAAAACCTTTTGTAAGAAGATCAGCTACATTAAGTTGAGTATCAATTTTAGCCATATGAATCAACTTATTAAGTAATACAATCTCTTATAAGTGATGCCTAATCTCTAATGTTTTGTTTTAGAGTGTTGAACAGGATTTTCTATGATCAAATAGTACGGTATGTACAATGTAAAAAATAAGTGCTCATAAAATTGTACCCATATCAAACAATTGGTTTGGATCCAGAAACTTGTCCACAGAAATTTAGCAGTAAAAAAAGCCACATATTCAGCTTCAGTTGTAAGAAGTAGGCACCACATTTGTTTCTTGCACTGCCAAGAGATCAACCTAATTCCCAAAAACTGACAACCTCCATGGTTAGACTTCTAACAAGTATAGCTCCAGCATAAGTCACAATCATTAAAAGCCACTAACTCCAATGGAGAATCTTAGAATACCAAAGACCTAGAGATGGTTTGCCTTTGATGTTATCTAAAAAAATTTCTTTTGACAGCTAAAAGATGGGAAGTTTTGTGAGAAACATGAAACCTTGCAACATGCACATACTGTCAAACATGATATCCTGGTCTAGATGCAAGTAAGATACAACAAAGATCCAATCATGATCTATAAAGATGTCATCAACACTCATCACATCTGAATCCTTAACCAAAGGCCTTTCCAAATCAGTGGAGTGGAGGCAAGACTTTACATCTGTTAGTTGAACTTCTTTAGGATCTCATGAACATATTTATCTTGACTAATAAATATGCCTTTCTTCTTCTGTTGAACTTGCAACCCCAAAAAGAAGGTAAGTTCCCCCATGGAACTCATCTGAAACTTATCCTTCATAAGCTTCTCAAACTCTTCACACAACTCCTTCTTGGTAGATCCAAAGATGATGTCATCTACATAAATCTGAACAAGCAAAATATGACCTTGATGACTTTTGATGAAGAGAGTTTGATCAATTTGACCTCTTTTAAATCCATTGCTCAGAAGATAAGTGGCCAATGTGTCATACCAAGCTCTAGGTGCTTGATGAAGTCCATATAGAGCTTTCACAACTTTGTAGACTTTATCAGGATGGTCAGGATCTTCAAACCCTGGAGGTTGACACACATACACCTCCTCTTCAATTTGACCATATAAGAAAGCACTTTTGACATCCATTTGGTAGACAGTGAAACCCATAAAAGAAGCATAAGCCAGAAATATTCTTATAGCCTCTATCCTAGCCACTGGAGCAAATACTTCATCATAATCAATCCCTTCTTCTTGTGTATGGCCTTGGGCAACAAGTCTTGCTTTGTTCCTTACAACAATTCCCCTCTCATCCTTCTTGTTTCTGTAGACCCACTTTGTACCAATAGCCCTATGCCCTTTAGGCAAATCAACAAGAACCCATACATTTTGTAGCTTGAACTGTAGGAGTTCCTCTTGCATTGCCTCTACCCAAGCAGATCACTAAGGGCTTTAGAAACTCCTTTGGTTCTTCATGAGATAAAGAAACAGGCAAGAGGCAATGGTATGCAAGTGCCTGTGAGACATTCTTTTTCATAAATGGCACTAAAAATCCTAGTTCAAAATAAGAAGTTGTCCATCCTTCTTGTTTGCACGAGAAGACTGCACATCCCCAATCCATTGATCAATTGATAAACCTTGTAATCTGGTAATGAGGAGTAGAAGAAACTGCATAAAATGTGAAAAGATTCCCCAAATCAATGCTTGATCCCTCTTGTGAGTCTTCAGTGATAGAATTGGTCCCATCAAGCCTTCAGGATTAGCAGTATTAATTTCAGGAATAGCAGTACTAAGTTCTCTACTACCAGTATTAACTTGTGGACTGGCAGTATTAACTTGTTGATCATCAATACCATTATCCTGAAAACTGCAATCATCATGAGTCACATCTTGATCTTGTATTTGTGCATCAGCAACAGATTTGAGTGAAGCATCATCAAAGTATGAAGCATCCTTCCAAATTGGCATGATAATACAATCTTGATCTTGTTGAAATGGTGTGCTGGACTCAGAAACTTCTTGTATACCTGCAGAAACATTAGAACTAGACCCTGCAACCACTGGCACATAATTCATGGATTGGGTTAGAGAATCAAGATCAAACAGCCACTTTGGACCATTTCCTTCTAACATAGGTTTATTCTCTAAAAACCCAACATGCAAGTTTTCCTGTACTTTCCTGGTTCTAATGTTGTATACCCTAAAAGCTTTGCTACTTAAGGAATACCCAACAAAGAAACCTTCATCACTTTTTCCATCAAACTTGCCCAACTTATCTAAGGTATTAAGAATTGTAACATGACATCCAAATGGCTTCATAAAGCCTATAGCTGGTTTAATACCCCTAAAGAGTTCATAAGGAGTCTTATTATGAGGCTTGACAACTAAGACCCTATTTTGTACATAGCAAGCAGTAGAAACTGCTTCTGCCCAAAATGTTGTAGGTAACTTAGAATCTGCTAACATTGTTCTAGCAGCCTCAATAAGAGTCCTATTCTTTCTTTCAGCTACACCATTTTGCTGAGGTGTCCTTGCTACACTATATTCTCTCTTGATACCTTTTTCTCTACAGAACTCATCCATCACATGGTTTTTAAATTCTGTCCCATTGTCACTTCTGATTATTTTAACCTTCTTATCCACTAGATTTTCTATTTCTTTGATAAAGTTTTTAAGGATCTCACTAGTTTCATCCTTAGTTCTTAAAAAGAAAACCCATGAAAATCTACTATAATCATCAGTTACTACCAAGCAGTATTTTTTATGCATTAAACTACTCACCAAAATTGTGACCAAACAGATCCATATGAAGCATAAATAATGGCTTAGTATTGGACAAAAGGACTTGGTCCTTACAAGAGGCTCTAATGTTGCTTGCCTTAAGACATGCAACGGTTTGGTCATTCTCAAATCTTTTTAAAGGTAAATCTCTCACAAGATTTTCTTTGACAAGTTTATTGATGTTTTTGAAATTGACATGACCAAGCCTTCTATGCCACAACATTGATTCCTCAGATGTAGCCTTTGAAAAAAGACAAGTTAAACCATCTTTAGGGACTATGTTCTTCATATCAAAACTGTACATGTTATTCTGTCTAGGAATATTAAGTAGTACTTGACTTTCATCAGGCAACTTAAAATTTGGAGACAGAACAAGACATTCAGAATCAGTAAAAAGAACATAATTCTTTTTGTCACACATTTGTGAGACACTAAAAAGGTTAAACTTCAACTCTTTAACAAAGTATACATCTTCAAAATCAAGTTTGTCAGTTTTAATTGTACCTTTACCAGTGATTCTTCCTCCATTTGCTCCTCCACCAAAAGTAACATAACCTCCATCAAATTCTTTGAAATCTGAAAGGTGAGCTATGTTTCCAGACATGTGCCTTGAGCATCCACTATCCACAAATCCTTTTTCATTTAGTTGGGAATTGCTCTGCACACAAAAACTTATGAAGTTAGTTACCTTTGGGGACCCAAGCCATTACTGACTTGGATCTGCCTCGTGCATCAATGTAATTATATTTGTTAAAAACTAATGATGCACCATTGGGTTTGATGAGTTTCCAAACCCAACATGCTGAGGGCTTAACAGCATTAAACTCCATTGCCTTGACAGTATTAACATTTTACCTACCAGTATTAACATTTTGATTATAAGACCTTTTTGTTAATGTTGTTCTCTTGTAAAAGGGGTAATGCTTTAACTGTAAAAGGGCCTTTTGCATGATTTGAAAATGAAGTCTTTGGCCTAGCACAAGAAATTGTTGGTTTTGGGTGAGCAGTATTATAAGGCCTAACAGTATTAACAAACCTAGCAGTACTAACAGGTCTGACAGTGTTAACAGACCTAGCATAACTGAAAGAGGTTAAGCATTGCATTTTTTGACATGTTTTAAGCCAGTCCTCATTAAGACTGCTCTCGGAACCATATGTTTATAAGCATTAGACAATCATACTGTAGTCACCAAAATTTACCATAAATAAAACTGCATGTTATTAAAAACAAAAGTTAACTCCTAATTGATGAAGAATTTCTGACGCAATTCCAACTTCTTTGATTCCCCCAGGTCTCTGTGTCAATTACATCTCAGCATACCTAATTGACTTTCTACTTGGACTTACAGGTTTTACTGACTCTTTCTCAGTAGCAATAGGTACATTAGCTTTCTTTTCTTCCTTGGGAATTGACTCAACTTCTTCCTCATCATCTGACACCCAATCTTCAATAATTGGGGCATCAGTATTCTTCTAGCCTTTTTAGGTTCTTCTAACCTAACATTATTACCTTGTTGGAACAACTTTTCTTCCATTTTTTGTCTACCTTAAGTGATAGGCACAACAGAGCTAGTTTTCAGTGACAACTTGGGTTTTGTGCGGGGGGGGGGGGGGGGGGGGGGGGGGGGGGGGGGGGGTTGTGTGTGTGTTGTGGTGTGTGGTGGTGTGTGTTTTGGGGTTTTTTTTTTTTTTTTGTCTGTGGGGGGGGGGGGGGGGGGGGGGTGTTTTTGGGGGGGGGGGGGGGGGTGGGGTTTTTTTTTGTGTTTTTTAAGAAGGCTTCAGTATTCTCTTAGAATCATTTGACTCTCTATCACAAACATGTTGGCTTTGAAATAGAATCCCTAAGACCAATACCAATTTTTTCGTCAGGTAGCGTTGAATTCCTCAAACCTGAATAAACAAGACCTAAAGGTGTTTGGTCTGTGAGAATAGGATGAGGTGAAGGGACAGCATAGTAACCAAAGCCCCTTTGTTTTTGATCAGTTACCTGACTTGCTAACAAATCAACTAAGTACTTGAGAAATGAATTTTCAAACTTTGCTAGCTAAATACAACCCTTCTTTTTCTTCCTTAACTTTTTTACAATACATCTCAACTAATACCATTAGATAATCCTTATGACCTACACTTCTTTCAACAAAGCAATCTCTCAGAAAACAAAAACTCATATTCTTTATATTTAACAACTTGTGCTCAAAATTGACAACCTCTTTTATAGGTAGCGTGCATTAAAAGCATAATCCATCTAATTTAACTAGTAAATCATCATACGAGTTTTTTAAGTGCTTCAAATTTTGCAAACAAGTTTTAGAACAAGTTTTATCATTTGATACCTCAGAGTCAGTGAATGCCATGAGAGCCATGTTTGCTTGAACTTCATCCTCTGCCATATCACTCCAATCAAAACCACCACCATCAATAGCACACATTGCCTTTTCAGAGGCATCTTCAATCCTTACTGCTTTTGATGAGTTTCCTTGGTTCCAATTTCTGTTGTCTTTGCCTTTTGGAACTCTACTTTCTCTAGCAAAAGTCCCATTTTTGTGACAGTTGAAAACATTCTCCTTTGATTGTCATATCCAGCAGTACTACTTTCCTCAATAACATCTTCCTTTCCAGTTCTCTGATAGACTTACTTGCCCTCTATACTCAACAATGCCATATCACTTTTAGATCCATCTCTTCTAATCCATCATCATGAATTTGCTCGATATCTTCATGAAACAGTGAGATCTTTGTGTTTGAGAAAGACAAAAAGGCATAAGCCTTGTGCATCCACTAAAAATAGCAGTACTAGTTTTCAGCACTAGCAGTATTAACTTGGAGTTGCCAGTACTAACTCCAGTGTTAGCATAATATTTAAAAAAGAGTTGGTACTTTGCTGGACTGTAAGTGGTTATAATGCCAAGTTTTTGTCATCATTATTAACAGCAACGGTTCTCTTAACCTTTTGTTCAACAATTTTAAAATTGTTGTACAAATCATCCAAACCCATAGTTTTAAAATCGGGTTTGTTCATCCAAACTACAACATGCGTATCCCATTCTGAAGGTAAGCTTCTCAAAAACTTCCACATTAAATCCTCAGGAAAGTATCTACACCAAGAAGCCAATCTACTTAACAAGCTTTTGGAAGCCTGTTATAATAGAATCCAAAGATTCAGAGCTTTGTAGCATTGAAGTTTATTTCATACTGCTACTTCAATAATGCCTTTTGTTCTTCTTTGTAGCATCATTTCCTCTACAACGAGCTTTAATAGCAATAAACATAGATTGAGGCATCAGCAAACTGTTTAAAGGTAAGCTGATGTTCATTTGAAGACTGCCGAACTATCCGTCGAAAGAAGACTTCTTGCTTTTGACATCATTTTTCTTACAGATCCTTTTCTTCAGTAGATGAAGCACAGTCATCATTAAAACAGTTGATTAGGACCTGATGCTGGTGCTGATACTAGGAATAGGGTACCATGAATTCCCATATTCAATCACCTCCCATAAACATATCTTAGAATCTGAAAGTACTGCATAATCCTTTTCCCACATCTCATACTCTCCTAGTTTGAGTAAGGGAACTTGCCAACAATTATTTTGAGAATTTCTAACACCCATATTCCCCTAGAACAAAAGTAGCTCAAACACAGCTCTGATACCGACTTGTTGAATCCCAACGCCTTTGATCGATTTCTTTAGTATATAAAGATTTGTACCCTTGCAAAATCCAAATAAGACAAAGATTGAGTACTTTGAGAATATAACACAAAGAGTGTAATGCGGAAACTACAATTTGATACTCTAGAGGAAATGTATGAAACATAACGATCACCACAAACAATAAATACCTAAAATCACTGCTTCAAATATTATAAATAATACGAGTACTCTCTAATACAAGGGGTTATCACAACCTTAAAGAAATAACAAATTCACACTAAAGTGTATATCTAAAAAGAGTCCTTTCTATCACTACTCTAGGGTATCTCCTTTTATAGAAATAACAAGAGATCCCTTTACAAATATATCTGCCTATCTATAGGAACATTACAATTCAAAACAAAATATTCCGAAATCTCTCCCATACCTTCTTATCTTCATCATCAGCTTTGACTATTTACAGTACAAACTCTTCAATAGCAGTATTAAAGTTTCATTGCAGTATTAACTTTGCTGTCATCTAACCATGTGCAAGGCATACTAACCCCTTTAGTACTGTTTGCAGTATCAAGTCATATGAAGATTATTCCACATTTCTCTGTATAAAAATCCTTTTCAAAGACGTAACTTCTCTACATTGACTTGTTATGGTTAATGGTAGAGTAGTTGCAGTTGTTATAGAAATGAAGTTCCTTTCAAATGTTCTTCCTGACAATTTACGATCAGCGATAACTATCCGTAATTGTTCGTTAATATTTGGTTCTCTATATTTTAAATCAAACTAGCGCGTACTTTTATACGAAGTTCAACTTGTTCTTATATGTCCAGTTCATCAGTCAATGAGTTAGTCACTACATTGTTCTGTGTGTCACAGAGACACATTGGCATAGAAACCCGGTTATAATATATCATTAAGTATTCATCAAGTAAGCATCTTGGTACAGAAGATCATTACTTTGTACATACTAGGCACTACTTGTCCTTTACATACTAATCATAATGGAATCATATTACCAACACTCGTATAATCAGCATGTGTAGCGACAACGTAGTTGAGTTGTACATTCGTCACGCATCATGTGTACTTCATGATGTTTACAAACACATCAGATAGTGTTCATTATCGGTTACCTCAATAGAGTGTTCGAATCATAAAACGGACCGCTTCATCATAAACATGATATGCGGATGATAATTTTGCCATAACATGTCTGTGCAATAGGAGCCTCATCAACAACATAATCAAAAGCACAAATCATCAGATGAAATCAACATATGCACATGTAGTGCTAAAGTCCTGAACTTAGTTGCTCACCACATCTTCATCAACACATGTCTTGTCCCACTATAATAAAAAAGCAACTGCTCTTCATCCAATGCCACCTCATTCTCCTGAGCTTGCATCAGCAACATCTTATCTTTGAAGTATTCTGAGTTCTATGGTCGCTTGGGCTGAGTGCAGTTCCTTGCTATGTAGCCTATACCATTGCAGTTGTAGCACTTAATCTGCCTTGCATGACCTGATTGCATTCCAAACTTTGTTAAGACTCCCCCATAACCAGCTGCACCTTCACCCCATGCAATGATCCCCTGACCTCTATTCTGTTGACCCTGAACAATCTGAACACCAACCCTGCATCTTGATCTGTAGCTGGTTTCTTGTATTTGACGAAGTTCTAAGTGATTGTTTTTTGATGTAGGTATGTTTAGTATGATTGGGGTTTTGAGTAAAGGCAATGTGTTGGTTAAGTTCTCAATTAAGTTGTTAGTTGGTGAGAGTCCTGAGTCAAGTTGAGTGTTGTTAGAAAAGTGTGGTTGAACATGCGTGGATGGTGGAGTGGTAGATGATTGTGAATAGTATTGTTGATGTGAAACATTATACATCAAGGCGAGAGGATCAACAGTGTGTTGAGTGAATCGATCCAACATCATTTTGTTCTCATTGGCATGTGCCTCGTGTTGCTTCAGATAAGCATACAACTGATCATAGTTGGAGTCCCTCAAACCTCTGTTCAGTTTCACTGCTGTTACAAATCTACCCCATTCAGGCAACATGTTATTAACAAACTTTGAATTCAACTGCATTCTGGACATGGTCATCTTGATGTTCCGCATGTCGTTGATGAGTTTGGCAAACCGGACATAGT
Organism: Tanacetum coccineum; assembly: GCA_026074375.1. NCBI lineage: Eukaryota > Viridiplantae > Streptophyta > Magnoliopsida > Asterales > Asteraceae > Tanacetum > Tanacetum coccineum. Next base: position 36,678 of record BQNB010036107.1, on the reverse strand, counting down.
AGTCATGAATAGTTTCTCCTTTATTCTGACGGAAGTGTTCAAAGTCATCATATAGTTGTGATTCCCTATCTTCTTTTGTTAATTCAGATCCTTCCAGGAGCATCTTCACATTATCCCAAATGTCTTTTGCATCAGTGTAATGATTGATAAGAGTGTAGATGTCTTTTGGTAACCCTTGAAGTAGGATGTTTGTTGCCCGAATGTCAGCGTTATACCTATCCTTATCTTCAGGTGAAAGATCAGAATAGACTCGAGCTCGTTCTGGACCTAGATGTAAGGCACCTTCATTCCCTTCAGCAAGTGTTTCTCGAAATGTTCCCATCTGAAAAGGTCCTTCATCAATCGACTTTAGGATGTTCACCCCATTCTCTTTACCCAGTCGAATACGTTGTTGCCATAATGCAAAGTCAGTTCTATCCAGCATAGGTGGCCGAGTATCGGAACCGGCACATTGGATATCTTCCGAAAGATTAGCCATCTTAATTGATTGTGAAATGATTTAAGTTGATCGAACAATGATTAGTGATTGTATGTTAAAAGTGTTGATGTTTGTTTAGGTGTTTTGTTGTTTGAATTTGTTACGTTAGTCAAGTTTGAAAAATAGTCCAAATACCAAACAGTGTGCCAAACCGCTAGATTAGAGCTCAAACCGTTACTGTCAAACCGCTATTGTCAAACCGCTATGAAGATTTTTTTAACCAAACCGCTACCACGAAGAAAAAGGGCCAGAGGTTTGGTTCCCAAAAGCCATGAGAAAATCTTCAAAAACCTGTAAACCGCTATGGATCAAACCGCTACAATTACCAAATCGCTACTAGTAAACCGCTATACTAGAGGACAAACCGCTACTGACAAACCTATGCCTAATAAGACAAACCGCTGTCAGAAACGACAAACCGCTAGCATAGTGTACGATCTGACAAACCGCCAGAATAGTGTACATTCCTGACAAACCGTCAGGACAGTAAATCAAACCGCTACGCTTAACAACCAATAGATTACCAAACTGCTACGATGAACTACGAACTTTTACACCTTAAAACACTTAAAAATCACCCTTTTGAACGTTTTGACTTGGATTCTTTTGCACAAATGAGTACTAGAAGGCTATAGCAACTACAAAAACATGAATTTTAACACAAGAAACGTGAAAATCAATGAAACTCAAGAACAAGAGCTAAAACCTCCTAAAACTCAACTTTTGATCTAAACCAAGCACTAAAACGCACACACAAACGATCTAATCATCCCATGAGCTCTGATACCAATTGTAGGATATTGGAAATCATAACACAATGGAAGATAGATGGATTAGCCAAATCTAGAGAGAGAAAGTGAGAGAGAAAAGCTTTCTAGTGAGAGAAAGTGAACTTGTATAAAATGACTAACCACCTCTTCCATGGCATGGAAGAGGCTTATATAGTTGCTTACAAACCGGCCTAAGGGCCTTGGTAGTGGGCTTACACGTTGGGTTTAATACCCGACCCATTACCGAATGTTATACATTAAACGATTAACTACGAGCTACAATAAACGGTAAAATACACGGGGTGACCGAGTCTTTTTCTAATATCTAACAATCTCCCCCTAAGGGAGGTCACCCCAGAAAATACTAACTTAAGCTCAGCAATCTTCTGATTGATCTTGTGTTCAGCTCGTAGTCTTTGATTCTTCATGTGATATCTTGTACTCTTCGAGAAACATCCTCCCGCACACAAGCTAACATCTGAAAGTGTGAGTATAACTTGCCAAGTCAGTACCGCTACACCTTCAACTCCAGATTTCCATTTCAATTCATTGATTTCATTTCGAGGACAATACTTAGCAGTCATCATTTTCATAAGTGTGTTCTGGGGCATGTTGTGAGCGGCATCCTGACCAACTATCTTGACATAGGATTTCCACCATGTTAAGGCAACACCATGAAGGGTGCAAGTAGCAAACTTAACCTTTGGTTCTCGAGAGAAAAAAAAAAAAGAAAAAATATAAAAAGCACAGTTGCTGATATTGAAGACAGTCTCCATTCTTTCAAACCATTGAGTTAGACCGACAACACCTTCAATACCCTTGAAGTTCATGGGTTGGCATTTGAGAAAGTCAGTGTAAGTACACTCACGAGCAGTTCGTTCTGTCCTTTTACTACCTGTTCCCGAATTATGGTTGTCATCGCCATTCCGGCTTCTGTCAGCGTCACGTGCTGCCAATGCATCAGCAACGCCTTGGTGATTATTGCTTAAGCAGGGCATTGAGAACAGGTGTGGTGGTGGTATTGTTGTGGCTGGTGATTAATTGTTGGTTCTTTTCTTCGTTGCCATTTTTCTCAAAATCACACGAAAATATAATACCCGTTAGATTTCATTCAAATCATAACCATGACATGACATATACACAATAAATAAAGTGAGTTCACATCACACAATGAAATATACAACTGAATTGAAATTAACAATGGTGTAGCTAAATCGACATTCATTCATAACAAATTCGATTACAGACATGACATAATACATCCCTTCCATATATAATCTGGAAAACATACATGACCGGTTCGGTTACAAAATGATCACTTCCATTAGGTTACAAGATGAAATAAAACCTAGAGCCTTACTAGCCGGGAGTTACCTTGTAATACTTAGTAGGCCATACAAAATAGCTAAAACATAACCACATCTAAGAACTACTACCGACCTCCTTCGGTACATCAAGATGTGCTGGATCTCCAGCGGGTCTCTGCTGACTCTGTAGTGCTGCCATTTGAGTCTGCAATGTCCTCAGCAGAGTCAGTGCCTCTATGAGCTGTGTCTGTCGTCTGCGGTCTGCTGCCCGTAAATCTCCAATCTCAGTCTGTTGTGCTAAAACCGTAGTCTGTGGTGCGCTAACCTCAGAGCGTGTCGTATCACTGGCATTCATCAACTGTATCCAAGCCTCACGAGAAGCTCTGGCCTCACTCTCCATAAGCCTAGGCGTCTGCGACGCAAGGGAGCCCTATCCTCACTTACAAGTTGACTGGACCGCTCATCAATGATCTATCATCCTGTGCATCATCACGTCTCCTATAAATCTCATCTGTATCCTGCCTAACAGTAGTGACAAGGTCCGTTACTCTCTGGTTGACCCCCTACAAGGTGGTCGGTGCTATCTTTTGCATGGCCTCAACCATCTCATCCCAAGTGTCTGTAATTCCATAACCAACCTCTCTATCTAGGTCTTGTCTAATCTCGGCATCTAGAGTGCCAACAAACCCATAATCTGCTCTAAAGCCCCCAGTAAGCCTAGCAGTAGGAGCAGTTAAGCTCTCCCTGATCTCATATCTGGGATCAGGGGCAATGCACAACCTCTTTCGAGGTGATAACGTAACCTCAGGAACATCTGCTCTACAGTCAGTAGAGGGTAGAAGCAAAGGGTTATGATGTGGTAGATGGGTATAAGGTAAAAGTGGTGGTGTCCCTAATGGCGGTGTCTTTGATCGAGGTGCTAAGATGTAGGTGGATGGTTCAGCAGCTCTCATCATGACCATAGATGCTCTGGTATGTAGAAGTACAATAGGTGGTGGTAGTGGTAGTGGATAGGAAGTAGATGGTAGCTCGGCTCTTAACCGGATCATAGCAGCTCTGAAGCCTAATGGATGAGTAGGGCTAATAGGTAGTGGTGGAGGTGACATAGTATGTGATGAAACTGGTAGAGTGGATGATGGTATAAGTGGGTAGAGGTATGCGTCATGATGAAGTGGTGATGGTGGCGGAGTAGGTATGGCAAGTAGTCTGTCAACCTCTGCCTCACACATAAATGGTATAGGTGTCTGAGCTCGGATAGACATCCTAGCAGTGGTATGATATGTTGGTAGAGGGACGGAGTCGGCCGGAGCTAGGTGCTCCTCATCCTTATCCTCGTCCTCCTCCTCGTCATTAGCATCGTCTTTGAAGGACTCTTCCTCCTCCTCTTCATCATCTCTGTCAGCGGGATAATCAGTTGGATCCTCATCAAGATCCTCATCATCCTCCTCTGGATCCTCTTCGGGATCAGACTCAGTAATATAACCTGGTGAGTTGGCAGCGGGTGAGACACCAGCCGACAGTGGCTGCTCCTCAGCTGGAAACACATCATCCTCAAGTGGCATAAACTCTGGGTATGCAGGCTCCGGAACATATGGTACATAGACAGGTGAAGGTGGGTGCTTAGGACCAGACACATAATCAGGAGATGGTGGATGCTCAGGTTCGGGCACATAGTCAAGAGATGGTAGGAGCATCGGTAGTCCGTCATATCCGTAGACCACAACTCCCAGAGAGCCTACGTCTGATGGCTCCTCGTAGTTGTTGGATATCGATGTGTAGGTGGTCGTGGAATGCAATTAAAGCATCCGCATAAAACATCCTTATTTGCTGATTATAATCTATCTTAGGAATTAAAGCAATGGTGATCTTGTTAAACCCTTGCTCATAGAGACTTTACCTACTTACTGCTTAACGACGATTTATACACTAGTAGTCCACTTGTCCAACTATCCAAAGGAATCAAAACGTTATTTGTTGAATTATCTAGGTTCACCTGCTAGAAAACTTGTTCAATAAACCAAAGGCAATATCCGATATCTAGTTAAGCCAGAAGCGTATCCTAGCACGGATTTAGCAGGACAATATTTGTGATCCTATTTGTAACACTCCCAAATTGGGTCGAAACGGAATATGGGTTTGAGGGTGGTACTTCACAGATCAATAGCACAAGATATATAAATAACGACCATTAAAAGTCGTTTAAAACTGATACATTGGGTTTAGCAAGTTGTTTGTTACAAAAAGCCTGAAGCTTAACTTGTTCATTGTTAATTATACAAAGATTTTAGTTCATAACAAATGTTTCCCCAAAATGTAATGCAACTAAATCTTTAAGCATGTGACATCCAAATATAACCACTAATGTATCCCCTTGCACCTCGTGCCTTATTAACCTCCTGAAAAACATTGCTTTAAAATGTCAACAATAATGTTGGTGAATTTATAGGTTTGTAAAATGTATAAGTGTAGGACCGCAAGATTTCTCCTGTGATAATACATCAAATGCAAACATCAGAAAAATGTCATTACGTTTTCCTAAGCTCATGATACTGAAGCTCGACATATATGAATTGCAATATAAAATTGCCTACATTGCCCTTGATGATGTTCAACCCAGAACATCCTAAATCTGACATGGTATACGTTTGTTCTCGTTGATAGCTAATCACCCGAACGGGGGCGTCACCCCCAAATAGATCTATTTATAACGTTCACGCTTACAATCCAGTAATTAACCAGTTCATGATAATGGGCTCATTGGGTATTGTTACCTAGGCAAACACGTAATCCGTTTGAATATGAAATGTACACTTGCGTCCAATTGTAAAAACCATGCATATTTCTCACCCTAAAACTTGTAAATCATAATAATTGTAAAACATGGGGCTATGAACTCACCTCGAGTGAATGAATAATCCAAGTATAACAGAAAATGCGTCACGATAATGACCGAATGCAACCTAATTAAATATAGGTCGTTTAAGTACGAAGCACTTTGATTAACTAATACCATATATAATTCTATATAGCTACATCACCATCTAATTGTGTTTGTGAAATAATGTTTAAATCGCATTTGATAAATAATAACCATGTATTTGTACTCGTATAATCGTATGAATAGTTCTATCGCCTTTGTAAAATAATATTTATAAAGTTTAAAACATGTATAAATATTATTTAAGTGATTCTAAAATGTTTCGCAAATTTTTTTATTAAACACGAACCAACACTATTCATGTCAGGAAATAGTGTATATGTATAAAATAGTGCGTATCTTCCTCGTTTTAAGACCGTTTTGTACGTTCTTTACGTCCACGCTTTCGTATATCAAAATATTACATTTTAATATTTTGAGTCCTCTGGTGAACAATGGTTTTTACTGTTCATATAATTTTATAAAGACATACAACGGAAGGAGGAAGAAAGTTCGAGAAGAGCAGCGAAAAAAATGAGAGAGCAGGAGTAAAAGGCGACGAGTGAGTAGTAGTGGCAGTAGAAAGAGAGAGAAAGAACCAGAGTGAGGAGCAAGAGGGAGTGAAAAGAGAGAAAGGAAACGGACTGAGGAGGGAGAAAGGAACGAGGAAAGGACTGGATGCGAGGCCAGAGTAAGAGAAGAACGAGTTGGAGGCGCGTAGAGCGAGAAAGGGGAGAGAAGTGGAGAGACGACACTGGAAGGGAAATAGAAGGAGTGAAAAGGAAAGGAGCAAGGAGAGGTAAAGGTTGGTGAGTCCAAAAGAGTCTGCGGACGCAGGAGAAGATAGAGGGAGGTTGAAGGAAAAGAGAGAAAAACAGAGCACGTAAAAGGGCTGCCGAGATGAGGCTAGGGAGAGCTGACAGAAGGAGGAAGGAGGGAGACGCAGCGAAGCAGGGACAGCAAACAGACAGAGTAGAGGCGACAGAAGAAGAGAAGAAGGAAAGAGAACCGTCACAGGGAAGATGGACCGCAGGGCAGTTCGAGCGTTACGAAACGAGAGAGAGAGAGGCAGCGAGTAAAGCAATGAAAGAAAGTGAAGGGTAGAGTTAAAGGAGAGCAAGGAGAAGACAGAGAACAGTAAAGCAGGAAGAAATGCTAGACAGGAAAAGACGAGTTAGAGGAAACACGACGAGAAGAAGAGAGGGAGAACGCACGGCTGACAGGAAGTACAGCACGCGAGAGAGAAGAAAAGGAAGAAGTGAGCATAGGCAGGCAACAGACGAGTCAAGCCGAGACCGGAAGGGAGAGAGAAGAAGGTGAGACAGGCGAAAAGTAAGCAGGTGAGCAGGAGGGGAGAGGGGACGTGAGAGAGGAAGGAAGGAGAAAGGGAGGAAGAGTTCGATAGGAGAGAAGGCGGACGGGAGGAGGCAGAACGAGGAGCGACGGCAGAGGCGAGGCGAGAAGGAGAAGAGGGGGAGAAGAGAAAGAAGTTGAAACGGAAAAGAGAGGAGGAGAGTCAGAGAACAAAGAGCAGGAAGAAAGTAGAAAGTGGGCGGCAGCGAAGGAGGACGGCGGAGACAGCTTAGTACACGACGTGTACGGTAGCACGGGAGAGAGAGTAAAGCGGAATGAGAAGACGGGAGGGAAGGAGAAGAGGGGAGCAAGAAGTGAGGAGGAGAGCCAGAAAACCTAGGAAGTAGAGCAGAAAGGCGAGAAAAGGAAAGTAGAGGAAACGGGAAAAGTCAGCGGCGAGGGACAGAAAGAAACGACAGGGTAGGCGAGAGGACGCGGCGCGGACCGAAGAAAGCAAGAGGAGAGAGGAGGAGGGAGAGCAGAGGAGGTAGGCAGTAGAGTACAAAGAACAGACGAGGAGAGGAGCAGAGAGGGCGAACAGGAGCGGGAAGTAGAGAGGGGAAAGAGGACAGAGTAGAAGGAAGCCGAAGTAAGGCGGGCGGGACGGGGAGTACGAAGGCGAGTAGAGTAAGTCTGGACAGGCGGAAGAGAAAGGAGGAGTAAGTGAGTGTGAGAGCAAGTATCAGAGGAGAGAGCGAGAGTTGGCAAGAATGTAAGGGAGAGAGACAAAGACAGTTGAGACGACGCAGTGCGAAGGAGCTCGAAGATGAAAGAAACGAGAAAAGGACAGAGGAGAGACACAACAGAACCGGAGAAGGAGAAAAAGAGGGACGAGGAAGAAGATAGAAGAGGAGCGAAAGGAGAGCAGTAGTGAGTAAAAGGAAGAGAAGAGAAAACGAGAAGAACGAGCGAATAGGAACACGAACAGCAAGGAACGTAAAGGAGGAGAGAGCACAGAAGACGTGCAGGGAACGAGACAAGTAGTAGAAAACAGAAAAGACGAAGGTCAAGCAAGTTGACAGGAGGAAGAAGGATCACGAGTGCAGAAAGGAGTTGAAGTGCTACGCCAGAGGACGAAGTAAATGAAACGAGTTAAGAGTAAAGAGAGAGAAGAAGGAAGCAGAGAGGAGAGGGCAGGTATAAGAGTACAGAAAGGAAGAGACGAGGTCAGAGAGGTCAGAACAGAAAAGACGAAAGTAGAGGGCGAAGAGTTCGGTAGAAGGAGGAAAAGCGAGAAAATGAGCGCGTAGTTTAAGATGATCGAGCTGCGAAGGAGGAACAGATAGCAGGAAGACAAGAAGGAGGAAAAAAGAAGAGAGAACATGAGTCGGGAGAGAGAGACAAGTCAGAGATGAGAGAAGGGAGAGTAGAGGGGCGAAAAAAGAAGAGGAGAATTGAAGTTGAGGTTGGGGCAGTCAGAAGGCGACGTGAGAGTGGGCGAAGAGTGAAAGTGAGAAGGGAGACACGTATGATGCAGAAACGACGCCGAACGAGGAAGGAGGTAAGGAGTAGAAGGGAGAGGAAGTAGAGAAAAGTAGAAGAAGGAGGGAAGAGTTAAGAGTAGAGAGAAGGATAAGTTAAAGACGGGCGTTGGAGAGAGGAGGAGGGAGAAAGGAGTTAGAGACAAGAAGAAGGTTGCCAAGAGAGGAGAGGAAAAGAGTAGGTTGCAGCGAGAGAACAAAACGTCGAAGAGGAGGAGTTGGAAAGGAGACAAAGCAAGTTGGTAAACATGAGTTAAAAGAAAAGGAGCAAGGCGGCAGAAGAGAAGAGAGGGAAGAAGAACAGTTAGGCCGGGAGTCACGTGCGAGCGAAGACCGGGAGGAGTTAAAGGTAGCAGGAAGAGAACGAACAGCAGGACGAGACCGAGTGGAGGAGCGACAAGCGAGCAGTACACACAGACGAGGGGTGAAGAGAGAGTTGGCGCGTAAGAGACGACGAGGAAAGACGGGAGGACAGTAGAAGAAAGAGAGAAGTAACCGAGTGCAAGCAGCGAAAGGAAGGCGCGGGCGCAGCGAGAAAAAAAGACAGTGAGCGGCCCCACACCACAACCACCCCAATGCGAAGACCAGGGAGTACAGTAGTTGAAGAAGTCACAGTAGACGAGAGCAGCGAAAGTCGAGAAAAGGAGGAAGAAGAGCGAGTAAGTGAGAGGAGACAGAAGCGCGGTGAGAGAACGAGAAGAGAACCAGGAAAGGGAAGGGTGAAGGGACAGAGAAGGAGACGCAGAAGCGAGGGCAAGGAACAGGACAAAGAGAGTGAAGGGAAGGACGGAAGGAACAAGGGAGAAAGAGAAAAAGGAAGACGGGGGAGGAAGTAGGAGTAGAAGAGTAAGCGAGGAAGAAGGACAGAGAGGAGTATATTCGAAAGGAGACAGGCAAAGAGGAACGAAAGTGAGGGAAAGAGGTAGGAAGGAAGGGAGCGCAGCAGAAAGTAGAAGAGTGAGTAAAGGAAGCGGAAGACAGAAAGCGTAAAGAGGCAGAGTAGTAAGGAAGGGAGAGTAGTAGAGGACGAGAGATAAGCGAACGCGGACAGGTGAGAACGCAGGGTGAGTAGAGAGGGGACACCGATGGAGAGAGGAGCATTGAGTTGAGAGACAGAGAGGAGAAGCGAACGTAAAACGAGGAAAAGAGAAACGCAAAGGAGGAAGAGGAAAAGGAGCTAAGTGGCAGACAGTTGGAAACAGACACCGGAGGAAAGCGAGAGACAGGGGGAAATAAGATGAAGAAAGAGACCACCCCGGCAGGGAGGTCTGAGGAACGAGAAGAAGTACGTAGAACAGGCGTAAAGAGAACAGAGGCAGCGAAGAAGAGCGACGAGCCACGGACAGCGGCCAAGTCGCAAAAGGAGCACACGCAGGAACACAGGGACGAGAGACCGAGACGGAGAACGAGTAGTCGCACAGCGACAGGCGTCCCGTGGTAGTTGCCAGTGACGAGGATCCCGCGCGTCCGTTCTCGTCGCTCAGACACGAGCCAGCAGACGCGCGTAATTCTTTTCTCTCCTCTCCCCTATCTCTTCCCCCTCTAATTCTACCTCTACTCCTCCTTTCTTCTCTCTATTCTCTATCTACTCTTCCTCCCCTCTTTCCCTTCTCTTCTCTTCTCCCCCTCCTCTCTCCTCCTCCCTACCTCTTCCTCTTCTCTCTTCCTTTCCTTCTCTTATCCCTATCTTCTCTCCCTTACCCTTCCATTCCTTCCTCCCTCCCTCTACCTTCTCTTTATCCTTTAACCCTCCTCTCTTTCCTTCTCTTTCCTTTCCTCTACCTCGTCTCTCCTCTTTCCTCCTCTCTTCTTCTTCCCTTCCTAACTCCCCTCTATCCCCTACCTTTTCTACTCCCCTCCCTTTCTCCTCCCCCTTCTCCTATTCCTATCTCTTAACCTATCTCCCCCTTTCCTACTTTTTCCTCTCCTCTCCTCTTTCCCTCTCTCTCCTTCCTCCTCCCTATCTCTCCCTCCTCCTACTCCTTCCCTTCCTTACTTCTTTTCTCCTCCTACTCTCTCCCTCCTTCTCTCTTCTTCCTACCCCCCTTTAATTGTGCTTTGCTGACAATATGTTTAAAATCGACATTTGATAAATATACCATGTATTTATACTCGTCTATAATTCGTATGAATAGTTTTATACGCCTTTTGTAAAATAATATTTATAAAGTTCAAAACATGTATAAATATTATTTAAGTGATTCTAAAATGTTTCGCAAATTTTTTTATTAAACACGAACCAACACTATTCGTGTCAGGAAATAGTGTATATGTATAAAATAGTGCGTATCTTCCTCGTTTTAAGATCGTTTTGTACATTCTTTACGTCCACGCTTTCGTGTTAAGACGAGTTATAAAAATATTACATTTTTACATTTTCAACCTAACGATGAACAGTAATTTTTACTGTTCATACACTTTTATAATTTTATAAATTTAGTTATCGTAAACTCGTAAATGTCGTATTTTATTCATTTTAACTCCGTTTTTAGTGATTCTTTCGAGCACGTCTTCGTAATTAAAAGTTCTATCAAATTAATGATGTTTTCAAAATATATATATCTGATGTGAACAGTAACGTTTATAAAATTATTTTTATAAAAGTACTTATTATCGTAAACTTGCGAAATTCATAACTCCTTCGTTATTGATCCAAAAATTATGATTCTTAATGTTTTGAAATCCTAAAAATATGTACTATCTGAGAAAAATAACCATTTGTATATATCAGAAGTTAAAAGTGAATGGTTTTTATAAAATTTCTTTTACAAACGCGTTTATTATCGTATAACTTGTAAATTACGTATCTCCTTCGTTATAAATTAGTTTTTCGAGTTTCTTACCTTTTTGGAATCCTCATGACATGTAGTATTTTATGAAAATATAAAATAAATTCTTTATTTTTCGAATTCGAACAGAAGGTTTTGGTCATTTTGCTTAAAATGTGTTTAAACTAGTTTTTGTAACTTTTTAGTTTAGTAGCTTTGTTACAAGTCCATTACAACACTTAATATCACATGTCTTACATCCTTAGGGTCCCTAGTCCATGATTTGTTCAAATATTGTCCAAGAATCACAAGATCCATATGTTTACATACCTATTTGTTCATGAACTTTTATAACTACACTTTTTAGGTAACTTGTTTATATAAGCTTTTATACATAAACAACACTTATATAATGTACATACTTCCATTCTCACATGTTCCTACCAACAATATAGCACATGACAAAGTATATCATACCATGATCATAAGTAAAAATTCCATTTTTACATGTAAATAAGTTTCCTAGATGGTGATTAACTACCTAGCCATTATATACACATAAAATCATGAATGTAAAGAGATTAAGGTTTCTAGGTAACCTTAGTATGATGTAAGATGATGAACAACAATGCCTAAACCTTTGTTTAGCAAACAAACCCTAGCTTTCAACACCTTGAAAACCCTAAATCCAAGTAAAACCCTAATCTTGAACCTTCTTGCTTTAACACTTGTAAACCCCAAACAAAACCTTCTAAACACCTTAGGTTATCTTAGATATGATGTAGGAACACTTAGAAATGTGGTAAATAAAATTTGTATGGATGGTTTATGGTGGTGGTTTTGAGCCGTGGCATATGAGGGAGAAAAAGGGAGAGATTGTGTTGTTTTCACCTTAAGGAATGAAGTATATGTGTTTCTTATCTAGTTGCTTGCTTAAATACTTCCAAGGACAAGTCAAGAGTGAGCCAATAATGCATATAGAAAGTCTAAGACAAGATGAGGATTTCTAGGAAGAAAAAGAGTGAAGAACACTAGTCATGTACTATCTATGTCGAGTCTAGATTTATACAAGACTTTAGCAATTAAAATGTGATATTTCTCTTGATTTTATTCACCAAATCCGGCCATAAGTGCTTATACATGAGATATTTTGTAATATTTTAAGTATTGGGTATAAAAATGTGTATTTGTTGAAGCGTAGAAACGTTTTAGTGGTTCTGTGTATGCCTAAACGTATTTTATCGCGAAACGTAAACACTTTACGTAACCAATAAAAATAAAATGTACAAAGTTAATAATTATCCTCCAAATAATTATCGAACACTTGCTTGACGTAAACATTTATTTGTTTGATGCCCGTTTACGTTGAATGATAATTTTTAGCTTACGCAATTTAACTTAACACGCTTTAAAATTAAAAGCAAAACGCTGTACATGACTAAAAATAAATAATGAAATTGAATAAAGACAGTACAATGGACCCTAAAACACTGGGTGTTTTAGGTCTTTACTTTTTTTCTTTTTTTTTTTTTATTTTTTTTATTTTTTTTTTTTTGTTGTCCCCCATTAAATGATCCTTGTCCTCAAGGCTTAAGACTCGGCACTTGACGACGGTGCGATCTTTGTGAAGAGGTGCGGATACTTCTTCATGGAATTGATCTTCACATTACCATGTGAACTCAGGACCTCTCCAAAGAATCACATCAAACCTGAACAATTGAACACGCTTTGCCTTTAAACCGTTTGACTTTTTTTCACAAACGATCCATGATTTCTACTGGTTTACTCAACAAAATGAAGCTTGTCATCAATATGTAGTCCATCCAACGGAACTGCTAATGGTTCGTCGGCATAGCACTTCTTCAAGTTAGATACATGAAATGTATTGTGAACCCTGCTCAACTCTTGAGGTAGCTCAAGCTTGTAAGCAATGTCTCTAACCTTTTCCAATACTTTGAAAGGTCCAACATATCTAGGGTTAGCTTCCCTCGTTTGCCAAAACGTACTACTCCTTTCCAAGGCGAAACCTTAAGCATAACTTTATCTCCAACTTGAAAATCCATTGGCTTACACTTTAAATTGGCGTAACTCTTTTATCCATCACGAGCGGCTTGCATTCTCTAATTGATCTGAATGATCTTCTCTGTTGTTTCCTGAACCATTTTCGGACCGATGAGTTGAACTTGTCCAATCTCTGCCCAACAAACAGGTAAACGATAATTTCGATCATAAAGTGCTTTAAATGGTGCACCCTTAATGCTAGCGTGATAACTGTTGTTATATGAAAACCCGACCAATGGCAAATGTTTAACCCAACCATTCCCAAAGTCAATCACGCAAGCATGTAGTATATCCTCGAGTGTTTGGATAATCCTCTTACTTTGTCCATCAGTCTGCGGGTGGTATGCAGTGCTCATATCCAAATTTGTACCTAAGGCCTTATGAAGTGACCTTCAGAAATTTGATGCAAATCTGGGGTCGCGATCACATATGATTAAGACAGGGGGGGGGGGGGGGGGGGGAGGTATCCAAGCCACGTGACTACCCTCCATTCAGGTACATTCTTGCCGAGCTTTTGTCCAGGGATCAGTTTCCCTCATTGTAGGAAAATAGCAGACCTTGGTAAGTCAGTCAATAATCACCCAAATGGTGTCATAACCTTGTGACGACTTAGGAAGCTTTATGATAAAATCCATGGTGATATTATCCCATTTCTATTGAGGAATTTCAGGTTACACCAACAAAACCGATGGTCTCTGGTGTTCAGCCTTGACCTTAGCACATGTCAAACATTTGCTAACATAGGTGGCGATGTCAGCCTTCATATTAGGCCATCAATATAGCTTCTTCATGTCTTGATACGTCTTGTCAGAACCCGAATAGATAGAGTATTTTGACTTGTGGGACTCGCGCATAATCACAGTCCTTATATCACCATAACATGACAACCAACTCCTGCCGTTTAAGCATAAAGTTCTGTCCACGCGGGGTTCCAACTTTTCCTTTGGTATATCCTTCCTGATCATACCTCCTACATCTTCGTTTTTGAGATTTTTTGGTTTATATGCTTCAATCTGAGCTTCAAGATTGGTTTAGGAAGATCCAAGCAAATAGTCATCACCAAGGCTCAAACTCTTAACGGTTTAATTCCGCTCTTTTGATGCTCAAGCATCACAAACAACATTTCCTTTCTGGCGATAACGAATTTCACATCGTAATCACTGAGCCATCTCTAACCAACGTTCATTGTCTCATGTTCAGAGACTCCTGTTTGATTTAGAAGACGTTGTAATACTCTTGTGATCAGTGAACCACAATACATTGGTATCTGTACAAAAAGTTCTCTGGATCTTAGAGGGAACATTACTGTTCCAAGTTCCTAAATCATGTAGTCGTAAGTTTCTTCTTATGTGAATTTTCAATTGGCGGGATGCATAAGCCAATCAACTTCTCAGTCTTGTATCAAAAAACACTCAAACCTTTGATCGAGACATCATAATATACAATAAAATCTTCGCTTCCTTCAGGTAAAAGCCATGAATTGGTGCCTACAACAACTTCTGCTTAAATAACTGGAATGCTCTTCTTGTTTTGTCGCACCCCAATCAACTTGACTTCTTCTTAAATAAGCTTGTTCCTTGATTTGGGCAAGCTTCAAAAATTCTTTTAATGACGTCTTCGATATTAGATTGGACAAGACCTAAAAATTGACGAATCTCTGTTGATGTCTTAGTAGATGCCTAATCTTTAATGGATTCGATCTTGGCGGGGTCCGCATGAATTCCTTGACTATCAATCACGTGGCCGAGAAATTGTACCTTGAGAATCCAAAATTAACATTTAGATAATTTAGCGTACAACTCCTCTTTTTTAAGCAATTCTAGAATTACCTTAAGATGTTCTTCGTTCCTCTTGTTCTTAAGAAGTAGATGAGAGCTCGTCAATAAATGACAATCAAGAATTTTATCCAAATATGCTTCATACGGGTTAATGAGGAAAATACCGTAGGTGCGTTCTTCAAACCAAATGGCATAACCTAGAACTCGTAATGACCATATCGAGTTCTGAATGCCATTTTTGGAATATCTTCTTTGCATACTTGAAGATGGTGATAACCTGATCGCAAGTCTATCTTAGAATAAACACTGAATCCTTGTAGTTGACCAAATAAAATCATCGATCCTTGGGAGTGATCATGGATTTCTATTCATTTCAAAAACCGTTACTTGTTCAGCTCTCGGTAGGTCGATGCACATTCGAAACGAATCCATCCTTCTTCCTTTCCAACAAGACCGAGCTCTCCCCAAGGTAAGGAACCGTGGCCCCCCCCTTATGAAGCCCCTTGTCAGAAAGCTCTTGGAGTTGGTTTGATAATTCCTTCATATCGGTACGTCCTCAAGTCGCTTATTCTCTGACTTGTCTTCAGTGTCCTTCGTAGTAACATGTGCCAAAAAGATAGGACATCCTTTCAGCAAATATTTTTGGGTTTTAGTGCACGAGATGATGTTCAATCGGGTCTTGTTTCCCCGGTTTCTTCCGTCACCATGAATAATCAACGTCTCGTTTCCGAATGGAACACGAACGATCTTCTCGTCACAAACAATGACATCATGGTACTTTTCCAACCAATCCATGCCAATTATAATGTCAAAACTACCGAGTTCTACGGGCGTTACGTAGACGTTGAAAATGGTGTATTGGTATATTCCTTAATGACGAGTAAACTTGATAGTTGATCGTCCTAGGGTGACTAGGGATGCCTCTTGACTTTTGACATAAGGATTTTGATACAATGATGTCAACATTTGGATAATAATGTGGTGTAAAGTTTTACTTTGTTACTTATGATTATTCGTTTTGGTTCCTCATGATAAATACGTTCTATGAATGCGCATACAACTTTGATATAAATAGAAAATTGTTTTCTTGACAAGAAATTTTAGGGTGACTACTCTTAGCATGGCATTGTCCCTTCCCCAAAATTATACATAGGTGATCGGGTAAGTATAATTTTGATGGCTAACGATGCTGATGGGGTGGGGAGGGGGGTGGGGGGGGAGAAGGGCTCATGTTTATCAAAATAGGAGCGTTATGATTTCATGATATTTGAGAGAGTGGGTTGCCCAATTAATTTAGGGAATTAAAGTAAATTTGAAGAAATTTTCACAACACATTGATTTGATTGATAATTTGTCGATGTTGAACGGATGATTTAGTGAATTCTCTAATGGCGAGCAAATTTGATAGCGAATTGTCCTAGGGCGACTAGTGATGTGTCTCAGCTTTTTGGCTTAGGATTTGGTATAAGATGATGTCAACTTTATAGTAAGATGGAGTAAAGGTCTGCTTAGTTGCTATGGTTACTAACTCGATTTCCTGAAGTAAACGCGTTTTACGAATACGCACACAAAAATTTGTTTTTCAAGGATGTAAGTAAAAATGGATTTATTGACAAATGCTATAGGGTGACTACTCTCAGCATGACATGGTCCTTCCTGAATTATACATAGGTGATCCGGCTATGTTTATTTGAGGGCTAACGATGCGATGCTCATTTTCGTCAAAATTGTGTTATGTATAAAGAAGTATCAAAGAGTTTTATAAGATGACCAAAATGATTCACAAGGTGGATGTAAGGTTGTTGATAGGATGACAATAAAATGGTTTGCGAGAAATCGTATGATGGTTTACAAGGCAATAGCTAAATGACTCATGGGGTGTCAATAAAATAATTTATGTGATGAAAAATGGTTTCATAAGGTAAGAACAAGATAATTCATGAAGTGATAGTAACGTAGTTTTTAAGGTGGTTGCAAAATAGTATATAAGATGTCAAGAAGGTAATTTATAAGGTATTCGTGAAATGATTGTGAATAGTTTATAAAATGTTAGTTTATTGAACGATGGTAAGATAATTTGTCAACGATAGTAAAATGGTTTATAAAATGGTAGTTTATCAATCGATAGTAAGGTAGTTTGTTAATGACATCGACTTTGTTTATGAGGCGATACTAAAATTGTTTATGAGATGGTATCAAAATTGTTTTCGAAGGAATCACACAACCGTTCATAATGTAATAGTAAGGAGTTTATGTTGTGGTAACAAATTGTTTATGAATTGATAACAAAATAGTTTTGAAAATTGACCATGGAAACAGTTTATGAGGGACAACGAAATAGTTTATTGTGTGATAGTGATATGTTTCATAAATTCATAATGTTTTAGTAAGTGGTTTGTATGAATAATTAGAGAATTGGAGTAGATTGGCGGAAATTTCACAATACATAGATTTGATAGATAATTTGAAATCGTTCAGTACAACAAAAATTTAAGAGGAAGTACAATGAGATTCTTAAAGGACATAGAGTCTACGATAGTTCAAACTTAAGTTTTACTAGGTAATAGGTCTCTCATTAGATGTTGATGTTAGACGTCGTGGCGCTAGAGTCTCCACGAGCTTTTCCTTTCCAGTACATGTCCACACGGTTCTGAAACTTCACTATTGGACAATTACTCTTGTAGTGTCCCAGACTTCCACACTCATAACAGGTGAGAGTTCGTTGATTCCTAGCAGTAGTAGGTGTTCTACAATTTCGGGTTATGTGGCCAACCTTCTTGCAATTTCCGCACTTTACAGTACACGGTCCATTATGGTGAAATTTGCACTGGTTGCATAGAGGTAGAGATCCAGCATATGCCTTCTTGTTGATTGGTCTAGTAGTGTGTGCTCTAGGCACCTTATGCCCTTTGTTTTGTTGGCTCGAGCTTCCATTGTGGTTACCTTCCCACTTCCTCTTGTTGCTAGCATTCTCTGCTACCTTGTCTTCTTCTCGTTTGGTCTGGCTCATTGACTTGCGGGCCATGTTGGTTTTTGTCTCATAAATAGCAATAGCCTCGATAGCATTAGCCACTCGTTGGGCGGGTGTGGAGCAAACGACCCCTTAATTTCCTCAACACTCATAACCCTTATTAACAGTTATCATTGTTCTTACAAAGTTGAAATAGTAATAAAATAAATTAGTTTAGTTTTCCCTAGTCGTGCACCGAAAATATAGTGTTTTTTGTGAAGATGGATGTATGGTAGATATGAATATGCGCTCATGCATAAATGAATGATGGAAGAGTATCATAATGATAGCTTAATGTTTAGATAGCGTTTACTACCTAAAGAGCTTATAGTACCACCTTGCCTAAAGAAATGTTCCAATATTTATATAAATAACCCTTATATAAATAATTGTAGAGTATGTGTGAAAGAATGTAAACTCATCTTTGTATATATATGTAGGACCCATATAGTAATGTACGTATTATAATATGAACATGTATATAATCAGTTAAGCATCCAGTAAACTTATCGTAAATGCAAACAAGTAGTGTATGTGGTGATCCCTTGAAATCCCTCATTTGTATGAATGCAATGTTTAAAAAACGGTTATAGGTCCATCAAAACATTTGACCTGGTTCTCTATAACCTTGTGCCTCTTGATACCAATCTGTAACACCCCCAAAATAGGGTCTACAAGAATATGTTAGAGGGTGGTACTCTCACAGATCAATATACATAAGATATATACAAAACGACCAATAAAAGTCGTTTAAAAACTGATATACATTGGGTTTACAAGTTGTTTGTTACAAAAAGCCCGAAGCTTTAACTTGTTCATTGGTTAATTATATAAAGATTACAGTCATAAACAAACGTTTCCTCCTCCAAAAATGTAATGCAAACCAAATCTTTAAGCATGTGACCTCTTAATATAACCACCAATGGTATCCCCTTGCAACCTCATGCCTTTATTGCCTCCACTGAAAAACAGTGCCGTTAAAATGTCAACAATAATGTTGTGAATTCATAAGTTGAGCGTAAAATGTAAGTAATTGTAGGACATCACGATTTACCCTGTGATAATACAAAGACCAAAAAGCAATACCTCAAAAAAATGTCATTATACGTTTCCCTAGCTCATGATACTATAAGCTCGACATAATGTAATTGCACTATAAAAATTGCCTACATGCCCTTAGATTATCTTCAACCCGAAACGTCCCAAATATCCGACATGTGTAAGTTCGATCCCTTATAAGCTAATTGTGGGGGTTGGGACAACCCGAAACGGGTGGCATTCACCCCAAATAGATCTAATTTAAACATTCGCGCTTATGATCCAGTAATTAACCATTTTATGATAATAGGCTCATTGGTATTGTTACCTAGGAAACACGTACACTTTGAACATGAACCTATACACTTGCGTCCAGTTGTCAAAACCGATTGCATATTTTCTCCTACCACAAAACTTGTATAATCATAATAATTATAATACGAGAGTGCTATGAACTCACCTCGATGAATGAAAAATCCAAGTATAACAGTAAATGCTCACGAAAATGGACCGAATGCAACCTAATTAAATATAGGTCATTTAAGTACGAAGCACTTTGATTAACTAATACCATATATAATTCTATATAGCTACATCACCATCTAATTGTATTTGTAAAATAATGTTTAAATCGCATTTGATAAATAATAACCATGTAGTTGTACTCGTATATCGAGAATAGTTCTATTCAGCCTTGTAAAAAATATTTATAAAGTTTAAAACATGTATAAATTTATTTAAGTTATTCTAAAATGTTTTCTGTCAAATTTTTTTATTAAACACGAACCAACACTATTCGTGTCAAGAAATAGTGTATATGTATAAAATAGTGCGTATCTTACTCGTTTTAAGACCGTTTTGTACGTTCTTTACATCCACGCTTTCATATTAAGACGAGTTATAAAAATATTACATTTTCATATTTTCAACCTACTGGTGAACAATACTTTTTACAGTTCATACACTTTTATAAATTTAGTTATCGTAAATGTTGGGAAAATAGATTGTAACAGACTTAATACTGGTAGTATAACAGTTTAAGATTATTGATTTAACTGATAGTAATAGTTAATTCAGTTAGTATTAAGTAATACTCTTGGCAGTAACTAATAGTTAGTCTGGCAGTACAAAGTTGAGAACTGGTAGAGTAGCAGTTACTAGAGTTTAGTATATGGTCATAAGTTAGTTCTGTTTATAGTTCATCGTATGTGTAACATAATAGTAAATATCTTAGAGATACTTAGAGATATCTTAAGGAAAGGATATGTATTATCAATTGGACGTTTGTAAAAGCCCATTAGGTTTCCTTTGTGTAGAAGAAGAACCCTAAGGCCCCAATTTTACAAGTACGGTTTTGAAAAAAATCATAGAGCATAGAGCTATAATACAAAATTAAGTATTATAGATTCTTCTTTACCTCTGTGTTAAGATTCCGCATTAACACTTGAAATATTCATAGTCAGTGTCTCTCTATAGTTGATTTTGGATTTATCCAAGTTATCTATCATCTTACAAAGGCTAGTCAGATCCTAAACCAAGGACCTACAAGTGGATCAAAGAGCCTTCCAAGGGACTCCTGAGAAAGAAGAAATCACTAGGATCACAACAAATGGAGTAGAAGTAACACACTTTTACAAAATGTCTCAACCTGCTAATGATGAGTTCTACAAACAACTTAGAGATGAAGAATCAAACCAAGAAGATCATCAATTACCTAATGGCTGCAACCTAAACCACACAACAATATTCCTACAACAACTATGCTATCTCAAATATCAAACTCCCTATTCAAGAAGGAGGATATGAATATATGGGTAAAGGAGAGGAGCATAACCTTGAGTACCTTGATCAAGAAGTATGGAAGGTAATTCAGAATGGAAACTCTAAGAAGAGAATATCAACTGGAAAGGATGGTATTGTTCGAGTACTTTCACCAGTTACTGCTGCAGATATTCAAGCTGTTGAAAAGGAGAGGAAAGCTAAGAATATCTTGCTTATGGCCATTCCAAAAGAACATATGAGAAGATTTCATGGAATGGATGATGCAAAAGAAATATGGGAAGCCATCAGAACTAGGTTTGGTGGTAATGCTAATTCAAAGAAAATGCAGAAGGCTGTTTTCAAACAACAGTTTGAAAGCATTTAAAATATCCAATTCGCGAAGGGTTAGAAAAGGGATAAGACAAGATTTCAACAACTCCTTTCTCAATTGCGAACTCATGTGCTGAAGGTATCACATGAAGATCAAATCTATAAGTTTCATCAGATCATTGCCCCCCAGCATGGTCCAAATCTGGCAGATGACAATGAAAACTCATCCAGAGATTGAACAATTTATCTATGATGATGTTGTACAATAAAAACCATAGAGTTTTTTGAGCCAGACATTCAAGGTGCTTCAAAAATCTCTTTGTGTCAGTGCTCAAAATGTGCTTTTGTCTCACAAAGCAAAAGTAGCACCAATAAGGTTAAGTCTGGTTTTTCTGGTGCATACAGTTCTTGCACTCCTTCTACTTCTTCAACCAATATTCCTGAAAAAGAAGTTCTTGCTGGGTTTGCTGATGAAGTAATCTATTCCCTCTTTGGCCAAACACACAGAGGATTTGGACTACTTCATGAAGATTGGAACAAATTGATGATGTGATATTGAAGTAATGGGCATCAATTGGCAAAAAGCAATGATTCGCATATTCGAATGAAGAAGTGTCTATAAGAAAAAAGAAGAGAGTTCGCGAGGATTGGAAAAACACCTGTTGTTTTTTGACAAAAAGAAGCTATGAATGTTTCAAATGTCACAACACTGGTCACATTCGCTAGGAATTGTACAGTAAACGGGACCCATGATAGTAAAGAAAAGAGAGATTCTCTTTATCAACAACAAGAAACTGGGAAGCAAGAGAAGATTCAGATGGGTTTGCTGACAATGGATGATGGGATTGTCAATTGGGGAGAACATATTGAAGCTGAAGAAACAAATCATGCACTTATGGCTATCAGCTCAAGCAATGAGGTAACTTTGTGTTCTAAAACTTGCATTGATTCATACAATACTCTTAAAACACTATGTGATGAACAAATGAATCAATTAGGTGATCAAGAAGCATAAATATTTGCCTATAGTCAAGCTGTTAAGAAACAAGAAGCTCAACTTGTTACTTGTCAAAAACAACAATTCTCTCTAAATGAAAAGCTTACATTCAGGCTAATGAAATATATGAAAAAAGATGAAAAAGCTTAAAAGATATAGAAGAATAAGAATGAAAGCTGTCAAGAAAGGAACCTTGCAGAAAACAGGTAGTTCATGGAAAGATTCTTTACCAAGAATCGTTGGAAATTAATTGATCTGGCATAGTTCAAACATAAAAGTTGCTAGGATTTGAAATACAATCAAACAATGAGGTTCTAAGTTTTGAGGAAGAAATGAACTTTTCTGTTTTTAAATGTTCAAAAGAGGATTCAATAGGAAAGCCTTCGTACAGTAGATTTACAAAGACCAATGATTTTAAAGGAGTCCCACATCCCTTAAGTGGAGATTATACTCCTAAACCAAAGAGGAAATTGATGATTCTTGTATGTTTAGGTAAGAAGGGTCTATTAGCCTCAAAAACCAGAAATTAAGTGTGTTAGGATGAAAATTCTACTGACATAATCTACCTGTCAATCCAATGACAGTGAAGGATCTTGTGAAAAATACTCTGAGCACTCTTATTGATACTGAAATCAGAAAGGTTAGAGACCAAAAAGAGATGTCTAAGTCAAGTTGGAAGTAACAAATGAAAAAAGATGTGACGCTCAAACTCAAAAGAAGTTGCACCTAGTTGTGTCGCACACAATAAAACTCCTAGGCAACCACAATCAAAGATAATGAAACACATAAAGTAAAATCGGAAGAATTGGAATGATATGATGACAAGAGAACTAGGGAAGGTTACTCTTTTACAAAAGAAAAATGTTTGTTTGTCGTAGTCTAGTAAGTCATTTAATTAAAGATTAGCGACTATTATGAAAAGTAAAATGGCCAAGGGAAAGCTGAGGTAAAGAGGGGTTAGTTCATAACTGGTAATGGGATGACAAAACCAGTTTGGAAAAAATGCAAACAGATTAATCACTCTAAAATTTTGTTCCAAGATCAGTACAACAACTTAATGCTGGTAAGGCCAAAGTTAATTCTGTTAGGCCTAATAATAATACTGTAGGCAAATATTAGTTCTGGTAGACCTAAAGTTAATACTGTTAGTCCTAAACGTTAAATAACTAGTTAGACCAAGACAACCAGCACACTCACACAACCTCAAATAGTTTGATTTCCCAAACAGACTCACAGATGAATGAAATTAATCAAAGAAGAGGATTATTCAACATCAATCAATGTAGAAGAAACCCATATGCAAAGTCTACATCACAAAATGCTCATACTAATGCTGAATGGGAAGTTGGTGATCTGCTGTTAAGACCTTAGCAAGATTATAATCGGAGGAACTCTAGTCCGAACACTCCAATTATAAGCATTGGACCGTCTACTTTTATTAGAACTATGTGAATGCTAATGGTCCATAAGGCAGACCCAAGCCTGTAAAGGCCTGGGTCCACCAAATACACTAATTTCTCTTTTTTCATGTGCAAGAACATCTACTGAAAACATGTAGATAGAGGAATATTTGATAGTGGATGCTCAGCACATAGACAGTGTAACAAGGATCAAACTTTATTGAATCAGAGGAATTTTAATGAAAGAATTCAATGGGGATCTGTTCCTTGGAGGTAGCAAAGGCTACATATCTTGGAAAAGGTAGAATAAGAGTAGGTAATTTAGATTTTGATAGTGGTGTACCTTTGTGAAAGAAATTCAGGGCATTTTAACTTTTCTCAATAAGCACAAATTTGTGATAAGCAGCCTAAGGTTCTATTTACTGAGAGGCCTTGACTGTCTTGTTGTGTCTTCTGACTTTAAGATGCCCTATGAAAATTAGATACTTTATTTAAAGTCCATAGACACACAACATGTACAGTTTGACAATTAGACAACCTTCTCACCTATAAACTACAAGTTAATATTCCTGCTAAAGTTTTGCCTGATTTGATTGCTAAGGCCACATATGATGAATCTAAATTAGGGCATATAAGAAGATTAGGACATTATTTAAGTTTAAAAAATCATAAACAAACTTGGGAAGGGAAACCTTGTCATTGGTTAACCTTCCAAGGTTTCAAAAATGAACCACACATGTGTTTCCTGCCATAAAAGGCAAAACACAGAGGGCCTCTTGCAAGGCAAGTTAGAAAGATTGATTACCAAGCCAATACACACCTTGCAAAGGGATCTCTTTGTCCTACTTTGTTGAAAAGCATTATCACTGCAAGTTATAGTCTAGATTATCACTGATGATAGTACCTAGATTCTTGTTGGGTAATTCTTTTTTGGCTTCTAAAAGGATGAAACTAGTGCATTCTACAGCACCTTTATTAATCATATTGAAAACGCAAGCTTAGTCATATATAAAATCATTAGAGCAAGATAATGGAACGAAATTTAAGAATAGAGATCTGCTTGAATTTTAATTGTGTAACAAGGGAATAAAACAGAGAGTAAAGTAATGCCAGCACCTCCACAACAAAATGGAGTTGCTGAAAGATGAACATAACCCCTAATTGAGCTCTAAACTATGCTAGCAATTCTCTCTTCCAACCACTTTTTTGGGCAGAACAGTTAGTAACTGCTTGCTAATTTTTAATAGGGTAAGAGTTGACAAAAACTGAACCTCAAAACAGAAACTCCATATGAGCTTCTTTATTGGCCCACAAACCAATTATAAGCAACATAAGGACACTTTTGGGTGTCTTTTTACCATTCAGATACTCTTAGTGTGCTTGGAAAGTTTGATAAAAAATCTGATGAGGATTCTTTAGGTTGGTTACCAATAAAACAGCAAAGCTATAGGGTTTTATAAAATAGCTAACCAAAAGATAGAAGTCAATTCTGCATGTTACTTTTACCTTGAAGAATAACCCAATGTCAAAGGATAGATATAGATGGATGTTTTGAATATTAACTATCTTACTGATTCTATGAACTAAATTCCTATAATCTTTGGAAATCAAGCTAACAATGCAGGTATTTCAGAGGAAACTAACAGTGCATGTACTTCACAAACTCCTGAGTCCATCGCTTCTGAGGAAAAAGATGAGGAAGTAGAGCTTATTGTTATGCCTTCAGCTGTCAAGATTCCTAAAGAAAAAGATGAATCAAGGACATCTTCACAAATCACAAAGATATGAGGAGACCTTGACAAACCTCAAAAGAGATGAAGGATTCCTCTATTGACCCTTTAGAAGACAATCATAAGATTCAAGCTTTTAGAAGAGAGTTGGAAGAAATTTCCCTAAAGCACTTAGGGAAAGTCCCTAAAAACAACACTACCAGTACCCATTCAGTTAATACTGGTAGTCAGACAGTTAATACTGGTAGGCTTGATCATGATGATTCACTTATGCCAGAGCTCGAAATCTTTCACAAGCCTGAGACAGGAATTTTTGGATTGAGCATCTATGATGAGGAGGTTGTGGTAACTGACTCAACAGTCTCCTACAGAAATTGAAGTCAGTCCTACTCCTACACTTAGGATTATAGATTCACCCAAAAATCATCTACATGGTTATAAACGTAAACCTTGGAAACATCAAAGTTGATGTTGAAGCTAAGTCAGTTGTGCAAACTAGAGCAAAGTGCAGAACAAATCAGGAGCTATGCTCTTCTTAGTCATACTCAAAAACACAAAGAAAAGGGGGGGGGGGGGGCAATCACAAAGATCAACATCATGTAGTTTGCATGTTTTTCTATCTCAAAAGGAACTAAAAAGAATTGCTGAAGCTTTACAAGATGACAGTTGGGTTCAAGCAATGCAAGAAGAACTGTTACAATCGAAGCTACAACAAGTATGGGTCTTGTAATCTACCTCATGGAATGGAAGCTGATTGCACCAAGTGGGTCTATTCTACAAAATAAAAGAGATGAAGAGGTGTGGTTGTGAGGACAAAGCAAAGATTGGTGTCCCGGAGGGAGTGTACCACAACAGGACGAAGGTATGACGATGAAGAGGTTTTGCTCCTGTGGCAAGAATAGAAGCTATCAGGTTGTTTTTTGTGGCCTTTCCTCAATTATGAGTTCATAGTTTACCAAATGATGTTAAAAGCTGCTTTTCTGAATGGCACTATAGATGAAGAGTTTATGTCCTTCACAACCAACCTATTTGTTGAAAATGGTTTTAAATAGGTAGAATAGTATTGGGGAATGGAGTTGACCTGCTCTCCTACAAAAGTTTATACAGGTGGTCAAAGCTTTGTATGGACTGCATGGATAAATATAACAAGCCCTAGAGCTTGGTATGCTACTTTATCTAACATTCTTAGAGAAGCATGTATATTAAAAGGGGCACAATGACAAGACTTTATTCATTAGAAGAACCAAAAAGGGTTATCATGGCTAGTGTCAACTGTATTTGATGATATCATTTTTGGGTCTACCAACAAGTCTTGGTGTGTGAGTTTGAAGCCTTGATGCAAAGCAGATTTCAAATGAGTTCCATGGGTGAACTTACATTTTTCTTAGGTCTACAAGTCAAGCAGAACAAGGGAGGAATCTTCATATCTCAAGACAAGTATGGCTGAGATACTCAAGAAATTTGATCTTGTAAATGTGCAAAGCTGCAATCAACCATGGAGAACCAATGATGAAAAGCAAATTTCAGATGAGTTCCATGGGTGAACTCACATTTTTCTTAGGTCTACAAGTCAAACAGAACAAGGGAGGGATATTTATCTCTCAGGATAAATATGTAGCTGAGATACTCAAGAAATTTGATCTTGTGAATGTGAAAGCTGCAATAACACCCATGGAAACAAAGGTGCCTCTGACAAAGGATGAGGAAGCTTTTGATGTAGATGTACACTTGTACAGATCCATGATAGGTTCCCCTATATACTTAACTGCCTCTAGACCTGATATTATGTATGCAGTATGTGTTTGCTCACGCTTTCAGGTAACTCCAAAGACTTCTCATCTCAATGCAGTCAAGAGGATTTTCAAGTATCTCAAGGGCAAACCAAACTTGGGCTTATGGTATCCTAGGGAATCACCCTTTGACTTGGAAGCATTCTCTGATAGTGACTATGGTGGGTCCAACCTTGATAGGAAATCCACAACAGGTGGTTGTCAATTTCTTGGACAAAGACTTATCTCATGGCAATGTAAGAAATAGACAATAGTGGCTACTTCAACAACTGAAGCTGAATATGTAGCCGCTGCAAATTGCTGTGGGCAAGTATTGTAGGTTTAAAATCAATTGCTGGACTATGGTTTCAATTTCATGAATACCAAAATCCACATTGATAATGAAAGCACAATCTGCATTGTGAAGAACCCAGTATATCACTCCAAGACAAAGCACATCGAGATACGTCACCACTTTATAAGAGATTGTTATGAGAAGAAGCTCATTAGTGTAGAGAAAATTCACACAGACTTAAATGTAGCTGACCTGTTGACCAAACCTTTTGATGGACCACGGTTTAATTACTTGGTGGTTAGCATTGGTATGATTAACCCATAGCTACTTTTAAGGGGAGGCTTAGTTAGTTAGTTTGTTTAATTCTGGTAGCTACGTAGTCTTAATACTGGTAGTTATGTCATATTAATACTGGTAGTTATGTCATATTAATACTGGTAGTTAAATAGAGTTAATTCGGGTAGTTAGTTTTCATTAATTCTGTCTATCAAATCTCTTGCAGCATGTTTTTCTTTGTTTTAGACTAATTTGCAGGCATAGCATGGATGAAAGGGAGGAGTGACAAAGTTTTAACTTTTGTACATTTTCCGTACATATTTAATTCTGGTTAATTTCCTTAGTACATACTTAATTCTGGTTAACAAGAATTAATTCGTTTGACCCTTAATTTAATTCTGGTTGACCAAAATTATCGTATTAATTGGTTAATACTGGTAGGTTATGTTATGCTGGTTGCGGGAAATTTTGACTTTCTTCATTTTATCACTGTTAAATGTTACCATTAAGTTTTTACGGGCAAGAGTCATACTAACAAGAAGCTATAGTATGATAAAGTTTGATTTCTCTTTCATATTCTTCTATTGTTATCTCCTTTTGCTAATAACAATTTCCTTTATAAACGAAAATAGTCAAGAGTTCCTGCTACCAGCATCTAACATCATCAATCGCACAAAACATACGATTGTCCAAGCTCAATTAAAGTATTGTGACAAACACAATCAAGTGGGGTTGTTGTCAAGCCTGACAAAGTTGCAGGTTTTGCTGAATAGGATTTTTCTTCGAGTTCCAACCTCATATGCCTTATCTACGATTCCAACTAGATAAGCCCGTTCAAACATTTTGCAGACGGTACAACTGCCAATACTAACGCGGACATCTAAATATAGCAACCATTATACATAAGTTACACAATCGCGAGGCGTCAATTTAGATTCACTTCAATTAGTAGACGCCACAAGAATTACAATGTTGCCAAATGCGTAACTTTTGAGGAAGGGGCAAATAGGTATTCCTACTGAGGAACTTTACTTTTTGAAAAGTTTGTTTCACACCCCAATGGAGATATTAGTCCATATCTGTTGCACGTATAGCCTTAAAAGTGTGGATGGATCAATTTCTTAGCAAATATTGCTACGGCTTTGATCTGTCTATCCTCTGTAGAGTTTATATTTTTTCAAAACTCATTTTTGATGTATGGTGGCTCCTTTAAAACAAGACAAAGTGTTGATAATCCTCGTTTTCTGCAAAGAGCTTTAATAGTCAAACAAAGACTAACACCTTATCTAGCTGTGACTGACCAAAAAGATATTGGGAATATGTTGTGAGTTGAAAAGTATTTGATGTGATAAAAAATGAATTTAATTTTGAGAATTTTTTATTGTGAAATTTATTTGATGATGAAAAAAAAAAGTTTTCAAGGGCACAAACCTTCATTGCCTCTAGTGACTTGTTGCTACTAACCCAAATGCAGGTCAAGAACATGCTGCTGTGGCTCAATCCCAACCCTCATCAATCAACACCCCAATCCTATACACCTAACCTACACCACCACCAGCCCTACACCAGCACCCCCACCCTATCCATACACCTATCCCTACACCACCACCTATCCCTACACCTACACCACCACCTATCCCTACACCTACACCAATACCTGACACTGAACCTACACCATTTGAGCACATCTGAGGAGTCATCTCCTATCCCCACACTCCTCACCCCCACTAGACACTAAAAGCCATATGTCATGATGATTTACCATCAAGCATTTCCGATTATATCAAGAATGACAGCCGGAAACGATCTTCAAACAAATCCAAGCTACCATAGTGAAATGCTATTGTGAATTAGTCAAAGAAAGTGAAAAGTTGGAAGGGTTTTTTAGAAAAGGATAAATATGTTTTGTCAGATTTAGAAGAAGAAGAACCTGAGCTCAAGGAGAAAAGTCAAGATGATCCTCCTAAGATTCTTCACACGAAATTAGTTACTCCTTCTTCAACAAAAGTAAATCTTCCCAGGGAGGAACAAGGAATCATAAGTCCAAATACGCTTGTAGCACAAAACTCTCTCCAAGTTGCCTTTTTAAAGCCAATCTATTGACAAGACGGAGATTCAAGAAAGAAAAAGCTACGGAAATGAAGTAGTCTCAAGCTTGATTCAAGAAGAAGTGATACTGTCTGAAAAGTTTTTACTACTGAAGGAGGTTAGTACTGGTAATACGAAACATAAGTACTGGCATGAACAATATATACTTTTGTGATAAAAAGTCTACTTCTTCTACTATAAAGCGCAAAAGAAAAAACTCCTATGACAGTGTAGAAACCTCCTAAGAAGTCTAAGAACCAATTTACAAGAGAACTAGCCGGCTGAAGCTATTAGTGTGGATACTTTTGCAAATAGAAGAGTGGCTAAACTATGCTTTGTTCTCTTCTAGCACAAAGGATGCAAAAAATGAAGATGAGCAATAAAAAAAGCAAAGCTCAAGTTCATTAACTCAGCAAACACAAATGAAGACTGGATGTATAATTAGAGCAAAGATTGACGTAATGCAAAGTTATCTATAGAGGCCTAGAATAATAAAGGAGAAGATTTTCAAAAAAAATGTTGAGCGTGTCCAATCAAAGAAAAAATATTTGCAGTAGAACGAGCTAGAGCTAAAAGAAAACAAGCCCATGAGCCAATCACAGCTGAAGACTTATTATGATTAATACTTGGAGAATCAAGGGACAGGAAGTTTCTCACTGAAGAATTTGATTTTGAGAATCAAGAAATTTGATAACTTGTGAAACATTTGATCCTTTGCACCAATAAATTTGAAGCCACTAAACTATTTGAAAAATTTGTGAAATTCAACAAAGACTCCAAAAATGTAAGATATGATAATGTAGCAAAATATAGCCAACCAAGAAGTCTGAAAAGAGAAAAACAAATGGCAAGAAAGATTGCATACAATTTGATAAGGATGCCTCTAAGGATCAAATGAAGATAGTGAACAAGATGATTCTGTCATAGGTACTAAAACTCCAATTAATCATGTTCTTGTAGCTATGAAAACACCTAGTATAGCCACCTACAAATCTTTAAGCAAGGAAAAAAGAGCTTACCAAATATTATGAAGATGGAACTGATGTATGTACCAATAATTTGTGCTATGTTGAAGGTATATCTAAGATGACTTACTGATTTATATAGGATAGTGATAGAATATGAATTGAATGATGATCCAAAGGATGAGCGAGAGAAGATATTTAGAAGTATTTGAAAATAGTTTGAAGACCTCTTAGCACAGATCCTATAAGGAGTGATTAGGACAGCAAAGGATCATAAGTGGAGATATTATGAGTCCTGTAGAGTACATTTTTGAATTTCAGAGTCAATGATATATATGGTGATTAAAGAACATATCCATACTCTCTAAGATGTGCAAAGCCATGCTAGAATAAGAAACTACAAGAGAAAACCAATGAAAATACTACAAATTTAAAAATGATGGAAAAGAAACTGGTATTTGGAATAGTAAAAGTGTGAAAGTTAGAAATCTGGATAATAGCTGGCTAAGGATAACACTGTGGTGGAGTGCTATGCACTAACACAACAAATGGTTATCATTTTTGTTCAACCATGTGCTAATCAACATAAGGAAAGCTAGTCCAGGAGCGAACGGCTCTTGGTTAAGACTTCTCAAATCGTTCATGTTTGACAACTGCAAATAAGTTGTATGGTTTTGCAACTCCCATATCTTTAAGTAAGAGTTGCTAGCCCACAATTTATGCTGTGGAAAGGCTGTGGAAAACTAACTAGTCCATAAATTATGCTTATGAAGACAAAATGCAATCCATATTAGATGTTGACACTTTACCAAAAAAAGTGGTTGGTATATCAACTCACCACGTTTTCATGTACAAAGAGTTGACATGTTAACAATCCCACCATGGAATTTAACCTTTTCTAGTGCCAAAATTGACTAGCCTGACAACCTACAGGTAAAGGCATGATCAACTATCCGTTTATGGCGGTAATGGTTTGCCAAAAAGACCATATGTATTCAACTCACCAATTGTTTCAAGTACTGAAGTTAAATGGTTTTCATAACCATGGACATACACCTTTCTGGTCCAAGGACTGACTACTCTAGATGAATGGCTAACTGTAAAGAGACATCAAATCCATTTAAAAAATTTTCAATGATTCACCTCTCACAGGAGTTAACACACCTGGAATGAAAGAATAGACTGAAACTTTTATGTTTGAGTACATAATTGTCAATGTTGCTGATATGATAGATTATAAAGCTTTGAAGAAAATTCTGCAAAGATAAAAAAAAGACTTGAAGTTTTGCAGATTCAAATCAACTTGATGAATTCTATTTACAACACCTCAGAAAGCTTAAAGTGTTTAAAGTAAAGATCAAGAATTTTTGAAGAACTTGAATTCATAATAATATCAAGTTAGAGGAATTTTGAAAAATAATGTAACACTAATAACTGGTAGTATACTGTTACGTCTGGTAGTAATATTGTTCTTTTAGTATTGAGTTAATACTGCAGTACTAAGTTAATACTCGCAGATAATTTATCCGCAGTACTAAGTTAGTACTGGTAGAGTAGCATAACGAATAGTACTGTCATAGTTATTCTTTTATAGTTAAGTTGTTTATGTAACTAATAGTAATAGTTATCTTAGAGGATATCTTAGAGATATCTTAGAAAGGAATGTATTACCTTGACTTTGTAACCCATTAGGTTTCTTTGGTTATAAGAGACACTAACACGATGTTACGTGTAAGTGATGGAAATATCAATAGAAGCTAGAGCCTTAATAGCAATTAGTATTATCAGTTTCTTCTTTATTCTTTTGATAAGAAATTCCGCCATTAACACTTGATAATTCATAGACAGACTGTCTCTCATATAGTAGATTGGATTATACTCAAGTTAGCTATATTCTTACAAAGCTAGTCAATCCTAAACCAAGGACCGACACTCCTCCCCATTCCATAGTTAAAAGGTCTTAATTGTTTCATTCTTTTCACCATATTTCATATCAAAAGTTCATATAAAAACAAAAAAGATTGTAAGAACTAAAGTTTTATATTCTTGTCAATATTCTCTAGGTTAATCGAATTTAAAATGATTAATTACATGTATTGAAATCCTAGCATGTTATTAATGTTGTTATAATAAAAACTACAAGATTTTAACCCTATGTTTGGTTTTAATGGGTGTTGATTAGAGTTTTCAAGGTTAATAATTCTGGGCAGAATTTTAGGTCGTGTTCAACGGAGTATATCTTAATGATAAAAATTGGTTTTGACATAATTCTTGAACCTAAAGTGAAGTTCAATGAATATAGTTTCTGGAAAATCTGGCCTCATGTCAATTGGAGGTCGGGAAAGTCAATTTTCAGATTTTATAAGATTAAGTGTCGAATCTGGAATTTTTATTATAAAAATTCAGTTGTAGTATTTGATTTTTAGTTCTCAAACCATAACGAATTAGCCTTTGAAATTTTTGGGGTATAATCTGCATGATATTAGCTACATCCATGATTTGTTTCAGATTTTCTAAGTTGTCTAAGTTGGGTTTTTACACGTCAACTTTTCAAAGGTTCTGTCATGTCAAAATTCGGGTTTGTTTTGGGTAACAAGGGTAAAAGAGATACTTAAACATGGAAATAAATTAAACCAATGATAATGAGTATATTAGACATATGTTGGAACCTTTGTAATTTTTGAAGATATTTTTATAGGTCTTTTAAGTATGGAAACTTACCTTAAATAAGTAGTCAAAATCTGGAATTTTTTAGAAACCTTAATTAAGTCAAGTAAACTTCATTTATGGTAAGATCAAATGTAAAACTACTTAAAAAGGGTAGTAATTATATGTAATCATGGATTTTTTATAGATTCGTAAGAGTTTTGACCTTTTTCTTCATGTTGTTCTCTCCGCGAGTGTATTAAGTACCGATATTCTTGATACACACCTCTCTTTACTATTGTTACGATTTATGGGTTCTTTAGTCCGTTCCATTATTCGTACAAATATTCCGTTCTTTTACTAAGGACACTTCATTCTCATAATGTTTGGCTTACTTGATCAATTTGATATTCTTATGATATTCCTTTGAAATTTGCTATCCAATAACATGACGTCGTTTTTGATGTGAACAATCCGTTTTGATTCGAATTTGTTGTATCGAAATGGGTTGGTTCTTTTGGAATATGCTACTAATTCATGTTCCATATTTAGTTATTTGAAACTGATCATTATCTTTGACTATCTCTTTGCCCGAGCTTTTGTATCTAGTCATAGTACCATAACCATCATTGAGGCACAAATGGCAACACTATCTGTGGTGTGTGATTAAGTCCACGCGTGCCCTTTTGAATAGCACTTATTATATTTGATTATATATTCGTACACTCTCCAATATGCTTGTGTATAGGATATGACTTTGTTCTAACAAGGAGTGTAGAATGCATCCTAGTACTTGTTCGTTCATTCATGTAAAATTTGTGTTTGCAATACAACCCCAGATCACATTAGACATCAGGAAGTGCATTCCTTTACATTTGATTATGACTATTCTATTATTTTTATGTCTAAGCAGGGCATGCTTTAGACATTTGGTTTTTGGGGCCTTGGCAGTTCCTTGATTACTCTGGATCCCATTCATTGTTTCTATATATATATATTTATATATATTAGATTTATATATATAATATATATATATATAAATATATATATATATATAATATATATAATATATATATATTATATATTTTTGGCATTTGTTTGGCAAGTTCTTGTGATCCATTTCGTTCATCCTGTCGTTTCATTTCCGTTATTATTAGTATATATGTCACTAACGTTAGCACTCAGCCCTTTCTGTTCCTGCACTTACTAACGAGAAGCGGATAGGAGTGAGAATAGAGCTTTTAAACCCACCTTTAGAAAACCCGTTTGATTTTGTTTAATACCTTTCCTGTTTGAAAGATTTCTTTCATGTGACTTTGTTGTATTAATACTGTTGAATCATTTGTTTGTATACTTGGTATTATTAATTAATATAGTCTTCTGCTCGCGTTTATATTTCTGATATGACTCCATAATGTAACTCTTGGTCCTCTTATCATCGGAATCTTACAATTATGTAGCAGAGTCATTTCACCTTAAAACCTAGGTTATGACCTATAGATTTGGGGAGACAATTAGCTTCCTTTCTATTTTGATATTATCTTCTTTTTTCGTATTTTGATCTAACTCAGAATCGTCTCGCTGTTTTGTTTTGTTGATTACTAAGATGGCGCACGACGTGGATCTACCCCCGTTTTTTTGGGTCCTCCTTGAGGCGGCTTACTCCAGTAACCGTTACGGAACGCTCCTTCTTGATGGTCGTGCTATTTGTCTATTGATACGTGCAACACATTATTGGGTCGGTTTCATTTTGTAAACACCCGTACATCTTTCTACGCTCTTAATTTTAACCTTTACCGATGTCTACGCCTATAAAAGTCTGACCACGAATATCAAAGTTGTCCGGCTTCGTTGATAAAAGATTTTGTTTTTGCTACTTTGCTTCCCTTAGAACTTAGTGATTCAATTTATTCTTAGAATGAGTTGGTTGGCTAACATCGCGCCCCTATCTTTTGTTATACCACCGTGTCATCCTTAATAATACTAATAGCCCCGAATTCATTACCTATTTCAATGTCGAGGACGACATTTTCTTTTTAGAGGGGAAGAAGTTAAAACCACTAAAAAATTTTAATTTTCATTTCATATTGGATATTTTGAATATAACCTAAACTTATTAAAAGCAATTGAGATTGAAACCTTAGGTTGATAAATTTTCGAAAATTAGAAGGATATAACATTAGGTATTTTATTTAAAAATACAAATAATATATATATATTTATATATAATATATATATATATATATATATATATATAGATAATATATATACATATATGGCCGGCCATTTTTAAAAATAATAAATAATATATCTTGTAATTCGATTATTTTGTATATTTACTTCTCTTTGTTAAAAGAACCTATTTTAAAGGATTAGCATTAAAAGGTTTTAGTATGATTATGATTGTTGTATCCATGAAGTAATACCCCAGATTAGCTTTCGCTGCTATATTGTAAAAATGGGGGTGTTACAATACACCAAAATCTTTTATTTTTGTAATGAAACTTATTTAGGAAAATAGTATAAAGGGATTAAGATAAACATGTGTAATCTTTTTAAAGTTATAAAAGATTTTATCCCCCTTTCTTTCCATCCTTATAAATTCGGCCCCCTCTCTCCCATTCTCATCATTCTCTCAAAATTACTACTCCATAATTTTGTGTATTCTTCCATCAAAGTTTCAAGCAAGAAGAAGGTTTAGGTGTTTTTGAGTAATCTTGGTGTGGTTTGATCTTCAATCTTTGGTGTGTTCTTGGTGTTTGATTTGTACTCCTCCCTCATTCCATAGGTAAGTCTTAATTTGTTTCATTCTTGTGTCACTATGATTTCATATGCAAAAGTTTTTATATAAAACCAAAAAGATTGTAAGAAATAGAGTGTTTATATTCTTGTCAATTTCTCTAAGGTTAATCTAATTTAAAATGGTTTAATTACATGTTTTGAAACCCTAGAATGTTATTAATAAAAATTACAAGATTAGAAACCCTAGGGTTGGTTTTAATGGGTGTGGATTAGAGTTTTCATGGTTAATAATTCTGAGTAGAATTTTAGGTCGTGTTCAACGGAGTATATCTTAATGATAAAAATTTGGTTTGACATAATTCTTGAGCCTAAAGTGAAGTTCAATGAATCTAGTTTCTGTAAAATCTGGCCTCATGTCAATTGGTGGTCGGGAAGGTTGATTATTAGATTTTATAAGATTAAGTGTCGAATCTGAAATTTCTATCCAAAAAATTCAGTTGTAGTATTTGATTTTTAATTCTCAAACCATAACGAATTAACCTTTGAAAATTATATGGGTTAATCTTCATGATATTACCTACGTCCATGATTTTTTTGATATTTTTCTGAATTGTCTATGTATGGTAAATACGCGTCAACTTTTCAAAGGTTCTGTCAGGTCAAAATTCGGGTCAGTTTTGGGTAACAAGGGTCAAAGGGATACTTAAGCATGGAAATA
>BQNB010036106.1:4268-50376 GCA_026074375.1 Tanacetum coccineum | reverse complement strand
TGACAGATAAAGTGTTGCTAAGCATGGGAGGAAGGAGTTATGATTTTAAATGTTCTTAAAAGTTTAAAGGCTTGTATTTTATTGGTTTAATTGATTATAAAGAGGATTATTTATAAACTATTTGAAGTTGAAGTGGAATTTCTGTAATAACCGGAGTTTTACGACGCGTACGGCGATCGCGTGCATGATGTCGTAAATAATTATTTTACGCGTTTCTATAAACGAGTGTCGACATTTAAAATTTTATTTGTCGATAATAAATATTTTAGTATTTTATTTACGAATAATTTGAGAAGTTTTGATTATTTTTATTTTTGACGTTTCGCGAATCGACGTTTGATCGCGCGTTCGTTAATCGTTTTAGGCCTCGTAAAAATTTACGACGAGTCTCATTATTATTTTTATGATAATAAAATATTATTTTACGAACCGTGTCATCTTTGTTCCTCGACTTTGGCCATGTGTTGCAACCAACGACGTTGTACAGTTAAAAACATTCTCATGTCATACACTTGCTAGATACCATCATGGAAACCATTACAACTCTCTTGTGGATCCACATCGACTGACAATTGGTGCTGGGTGGAATCAGGTAAATATCAGAGGTGGCAAATTGGTGGTTCAGTTGAGTTGGTTAATGAGACGAAACGCGTAACTTTTCTACTGATCTTCTGACCTCAATGAAAGCCAAATGGTACCATTTAAATGAGGTAACATTTCATTGTTGGTCCTAAAAGTTGGTTGTAAAAAGGTTAGGTAACATTATGAAAGAAGAATGGTTCATCAGATAGATGATACACTAATTAAAATAAGTTAAAATGGGTTAATCTAAGGGTAAGAATCGTTAACTATATGGCGATACTTAAATTTATGTTTTATTTAAATAATGGTAAGTAATCAAGTAGGTGATACAAGGGGTGCAATTCCTAACATGGCATAAAATACCACCCGAGGCCGACATGAAAATAGTGCTTTAAAGTTTAAAGTAAGGTCCATTGCTTGACACTGGGTTCAAGATTTACCACAGAATCTGATTGAATTTAGAAGATAATGTGTTCCTTACATTAGTACTTACCAAATATTGTACCTTGACACCTGATTAAGAGGACTAATGAATTCCATTGTAGGTGGAGATCTGCAACTTGCCTTTAATTTACTTCAGTTAAATGTCTTTCGAATCACTTTTCCCTTCTTTCTTCTTATGACATCAATTAACCAGAGCTCTTTAAGAAAGGAAGTGTTGAATCTGAAACATTATAATGGTATGGCAGGGGGAATGAAGAAAGGAATGGTATCAAAATGAGGAAATGGTAGGGTTCACATGACCAAATAAGACCCGTTTGACTCGGTTTTTAAAATGACCATTCTGATCTGTTTTGACTCTTTCTAAAATGAATATTCATAGCATTCAATAAACATACATGCTTGCCATTATTCACAAGAACAGTTATTTAGATAACTTCAGTAAAAATCTTAGCAAACATCTTTACATCAACACATAGCATTAAGCCATTAATCAATGTAGAAACTACACCTCAACACTACATGTCTGCATAATGAAAATATAAGATACATTATGAGATAAAATAAGCAATGGATTAGTAATCCTATAGCATCTTAAAATCCCCTTAAACATCTAAGACCAACAAAGACCTATCTTTAACACGCTGGCTAAGTTGCACCACAACAAAGATTCACGATGAGTCCCGACAAATGCCATGTATGCCATAGAAACAGGATAGTAAGCTGAAATGGATATGGCATAGTTTACCACTATTTTGCGGTCGCACCAAAGCATGCCAAGATGAACGGTGTGGGCAACAAAAGGAATGGAAGAAGAAAGAAAGAAAAGGAGTTGAGTGACGTGCACAACCCCACGCTGATAGCGCATTTATGAATAATCAAGTGTTATTGGGTACTTCTACTCACTGCTATCAACAAAGTGTGTTAAATCCGTGGTTTTAAGCTTGACTCACTGCTAATTGTAAGTGTGTTTCAACTTTTAGAAAAAACAACCAAACATGTGAAACACAAAGCTTACATTACGTTGAGATATAAAGTTAAGGTTCTGATGAAGCTCAAACATCCAGATTAAATTAAATATATGTGTCACTATCTTTTGTGAACCGATCAACCAACTGCATATCTACATTAATAAATAATTATGTGTATATAAGTGACATGTATCATAGTTATGAGCTAAAATGAAACATAAGAAACACCATACACTGTAGTTTCTTGTGATCACGTTAATATATTTATACATGAAGCAAACATGTGTTTTTGCATGACTAATGTATTTAGACTACATAAGTCACCAGAAATACTCAGTGTGTAAACATAGATAATGATTATACATATTTATTAAAAAACATAGATCATATCTTTTAAAAAAATAAACACTTACATATCTAATTTATTATATTGGAAAATAAACATAATTATGGAAACATGTATGTATGTAAAATATAAAAAAATATCATTTAATGTGATGCAAGCAACCTTTTATAACGTAAACGACAATTAAAAATGATTCAATATCTTAGACGATACATATAATAATAAACCATGGTAAACCTGGACAAACAAACAATAGAACCACCTTTATTCTTCAAAACTTTATTACAAAAAAACCAATTACATAAACAAAATGTTTAAAAAATGTTTCTATAATAAAGAAATTAAAAAAAATATTTAGCCCAAAATAAAAATGAAAACAATAATCACAAGTCATACCCGCCCATCGGGTGGGTTTTGCAACTAGTATATATATATATATATATATATATATATAGTATAGATTATATATATAAATGAGTAGATTATTATTATATATATAGCTCCGGTTCCATTGGAAAATATTTCTATTTAAAGAAGAGAAATCTCGTTCTTGATCGAAATTGATTTATATATATTTGATTTTTCACAAGGTAAACATTATTCGATAGAGATCATCAAATCTATAAATCACAAATTTGATTCTACAAATCCAATGCTAAAATTGAGTTATGGTAATAGATACCGTTAAATTTGTATAGAAATTCCAACTATTGTACTTATAATCGCAAATCGAGAGATTTTTTAACATTATGACTTCGAATTTTATTTTTACATCCTTTTGAATTATATTAACACATTAATATACAAGTTTTACAACCTTGAGAAAAACGATGAATACAAAGTTAAAAATCTATCAATTTTTAAAAACCATTCTCAATCTTACTCAAAATAAAAACCTTCCCTCAATTGAATCCGGATAAATATATAGAATATATATATATAAAAATATGATAAATAAATATAATATATAAATATTATATATAAATATATATATATATATATATATACTAAAAATAGTCAAGCCAAAGCCTCATGATAGCAATTGTAAAGATATTAATTTCATTCTAGAGAACACCACAAACATCATACAGTTTTATACAATATACTCTTATAATAACCGTCAGGACTTTTGGTTAGCCCATACGGGCAAAGAATGAAATTGAGGTTTGAATACCACCCTGACCATCCAAAATGTAAAAAAGTTTATTAAGATCAAAACCAACGTTCTTGATTCTCATATCAAGAACACAACAATACAACTCACTAATTGATCAAGAGAGTTGATCGAAACTAATCACCATAAATCACCAGTGTTAATCAGGTATGATTCTATATTCTAAATTGAATATAGTTCTATTAAAATACACAAATCTTAATATGGAAACAATGAGTCAAAAGCAAAATTTATAGAGTAAGAAAGTGATTATTGTCACACCCCGTAAATTTCAGGTCAATATTTTAAACTTTTCCGATCATTATTTTTGACTTTTTTACGTTACGTTTGAATCTGACAGTTTACCGGGAAGTCAAACTGCGTAAATCTGAAAAAAACATCATCGGGCGTGTTCCGACATCGGTTATTAATAAATTTAGGCCTTATATGAGATATTTTAACTTTTCTAAGTGTTTCGTGATTTTAAGCACTTCCGATATTAATTTTAA
Source organism: Tanacetum coccineum (assembly GCA_026074375.1). Lineage (NCBI taxonomy): Eukaryota > Viridiplantae > Streptophyta > Magnoliopsida > Asterales > Asteraceae > Tanacetum > Tanacetum coccineum. Next base: position 46,374 of record BQNB010036106.1, on the reverse strand, counting down.
GGTCTTATCTTTTAAATTGCGTTTTTCGCGTTTTTGACCGAACGAAACCCCGGAAACCCGCAATATTTTCGTGTAAACTTTAGTTATCGTCCATCTCATTTCATTAAGTGAAAAATTTCGTTCATATCTTCCCCCTCCATAAATTCGGATGCCCAAAACCATAACTATATCACCTTGAACCAAAATTAAATAAAAGGCATCTATTTTTGAAACATGCACCCATGTGTACATGCAAGCATAGAAAATGACACATGAGAGTGTCACTCACATGTGTAGACATCCCATGCAACCTTCACATGTGATACTTACACATTCTTACACTCTTTGACTTGTAATTTTGAACCATGACCATGTTGCTTAAACCTTAGCTAGAAAAATTTGAATCCATGGTCCTTGTGGCTTAGTTTTTGGCTGAATAAGGGTGTGCACACATCTTTGGTGTGTGTTGGTTACTTACTTGTACACATGGTCACCCTTAACCTAATTTTTCCCTATAAATACAACACATTCTCACACTTAGGGTTTCTCATATCATTTCAAAGCCAACAACAAAAATCTCTTCTCTCTCTCTCTTCTTGCTAACCCACGGCATACACACCCTCTTTAGGGTTTTCATTTTCTTTGATTCTCTTCAAGATCCAAACATTCTAAGTTCATTTCCAAGGGTTTCTAAGGTAGATCCAAGTATTGGTTTGTTGATTTTTAAGGTTTTCTCAAGATTAAAAAATTAGGGTTTCTAATTTTATAAGTGGGTTTTATAGATCTAGTCATCTTGGGTATAGATCTTGTGATTCTCTACTTGTTTCTTCATTCTTGTAAGTATTTCTTGGTCATCTCTTGCTTCATTTCCTTTATTCTTGTAATAACCGGAGTTTTACGACACGTACGACGATCGCGTGCCCGATGTCGTAAATAATTATTTTACGCGTTTCTATAAACGAGTGTCGACATTTAAAATTTTATTTGTCGATAATAAATATTTTAGTATTTTATTTACGAATAATTTGAGAAGTTTTGATTATTTTTATTTTTGACGTTTCGCGAATCGACGTTTGATCGCGCGTTCGTTAATCGTTTCAGGCCTCGTAAAAATTTACGACGAGTCTCATTATTATTTTTATGATAATAAAATATTATTTTACGAACCGTGTCATCTTTGTTCCTCGACTTTGGCCATGACTCGCGTTTAAAGCTCGCGTTTTAGTTTAATGAGTACAAGTATCACTTTTATTAAAATGTTACACACCAAATTTTAAGTAAAAGAAATTACAAAAAAAATGATGAAATGGGCCCCTAGCTCATATGTAGCGTCGGCTACATCCACACATACACACAAGGCATATTTTGTTTTCCAAAGATGGCAATGATTATACTTGTTGCTTCCAAAGTTGACTAAAATACTTATAACTTCACAAGTAAACACATAGTTTCAAAAAATTTCATTATCTTCTTCCGCTTTGAGGCTGGCCGAATATTTCTTCACCCATACACTCACCATTTTTGTATTTTGATCTCAAGTACACACTCAAATGTCACCCAAATGAAGATTAAAACAAGCTAGAACCAAGTGGTTGTTGTTTTGCTTCTTCCCTTTCCTTTTCTTGGTTCAGTCGAGCATACAAACACCCCTACTCTTGGTGTTTTTGATTTTCTACACATCAAATATTATTTAGAGAGCTTTAGTTTGATCATCTAAACAATAAAAATGGACATGCATAAGGGTTTTGTTTGAAGTTGGTCATTTTTGAAACAAAAGGGTTTCGTGGTAAGGTTGTGGGTTCGATCCAAGTGTAAGACACACAAAGGGTTGTGTTTGATTTATTAAAGGTCATTTGGCGTGGTTTGAACTTTGGTTTGGTTCGGGTTTACCTTTTTTTTGGCGCGGCATAGGACACAAAGGAACAAGACAAACACTTTTGTTTTCCGATCTTGCTTCGTATAATCATTGTGAGCCTTCCTTTTTCATTGTTTCGATTGTTTCGTTTATTGATTTAATTTTTATATATGTGATGAAACCTATTGAAACTTGCGGCGTCTAGAATAATATGTATTTGATTATCAAGCGGGTATATTTTGGGCAGAAAAACGGAACCCATGATTCGGGGTTCGAGATTTTAGAAAATTGGAAATTTGTTTGTAGAATATGATAAATTATATTTTTGCGATCGTTTTAATATAAAATGAGACTTCTAACTCTTAATAACGAAAAAGTTATGGCGAAAACGAGATATATATTTGAAACATTAAAATTCAGCACTTATGTAAATAACGCTTGCTGTCAGGATTTTTAGAGCTCGTTTTGGGCACTTTCGAGTCCGTTTCGGCCTTCCGGCGAAACACGAAAGTTGTTCGGAATGACGTTTTACATAAAACCTCTTTTTGGTCAAAGTCGTGAAAATGTAATATGACGGGTCAAAAACGAAAGTCAAACTTCTGCATTATTAATAAAAATATAAAGTTCAGCAGATTCTCGTAAGGGTATTTTGGTCATTTTACGTCGAGATTCAAGTCTCGACTAAAACTGTAAAGTTGTTCGGAACGACGTTCCGCATAAAATCTCTTTTACGTCCTAGTTGTGAAAACGTGATCTAGTGGGTCGTTTTGGTTGGGTTAGACTTAGAAAATAAATATACTATTTAAAAAGTAAAACGTAAAAGTCAACGAGTACTTTAATAAACGTTAACGTGTTATAAAAATAATATCGATTAATAAAATGACATCGATTAATATACTATTATAAGTAATTATTTTTAAGACCGTTGGTCGATTATAAAAATGTAAATTATAAAAATAGTCGTTTTTAGTTAATATTGACCGTTAATAAAAATTAACAACTTATTGGGCGTCGAAGGCTCGACGAGATAAACTTAGACTTGGTGAATTTGTTTCTCTAGTCTACATTACTTGTTTTGGACTTCGGAATACGTACTTAGTCCACCATTACTCAAGTCTTGTGGTCCACTTTTAAATACTACTTGATTTACTGAACCAATACTTGGATTTTAGAAATAATACTTTGAAATGTTGTACGCCACTTTTCTTACTGGAATATTACTTGATTTATTTCAATACTGCTTTTACTTAAACCTATGAATTCACTAACATTATTGTTGACGTTTTTGCATGTATTTTCTTAGGTTATTATCTTGCTAGCTGAGCATTGGGAGCATTCGAGTCGTGTGGATATCAAAACTTTAAGGACTTGGTTTTCTTCACATTCGATAATTGTTTTCTTTAAATATACAAATGAGTCATGTTTGAACTCTTGTAATTCTTGTTAAAAGCAAATTATTGGGACCTGAATTTACTCTGAAAATTTTAAATCGAATGTGACATTTTATTAAACGTCTCTTTTGAGGTCGTTTTTCGTAACTTGTGTGTATGAACTATGAAGTAGCACCCCAAGTGGTATTCCGCTGCGTTGTTGTGATTTTGATGTTATCGGGGGTGTTAATGATTGGTATTCTGAGCACCTGGTTATAGAGAACTAGGTCATCTTTCAATAACCTAAACTTATAATCTGTTTTTCAAAATTTAAGAATCTTTTCACATTTTTTTGATATCCGCGCTTGCTTGCTTCCAGGTAAGAATCTTATTTGATCTCTTTGCATCTTTATTACTATTCCATTAATAAATATTATATAATATTTGGTTATTACTTGCTCCACATACGTCGATCTTATGAGCGTATATTATTTGCTTATATATCGGCGATTTATATATATTCGTCGGTTACTTCGACTTTCGGTATCCATGCTTCCTTATTTTTCTCCCTCGAACAAAGTCATTGCTAGTATTTATTTATTTAGATACTTGTACATACATGACTATTTCTTCTATATTCTTACGCGTATTTCGGGATGCATCGCATCTATATATCTCGCTCTCGCTCGCGCAATTCATATAAGTGTTGACTATTTATGGTTACTTTCAGCTACTTTTGGAACTTTTGAGTAAAGTTGGTATTTTAATGGGAAAGTTTTAGCTTAAAGCCTACTGTATATTTTCATTAATGAATAGGCTAATATGTTAGGTCCTAGTGGCCGAGTGGATGGAATGCTCCCAACTCTTCCGGATGGTCGTGATTACGACAAAACCGTATGAAACAAACTTAGCGCTGTACCCTAATTTGCAATGCAAATAAGTTAGGCTTATAACTAAATCTTATTTGATTTCGGAGGCTGCTGGGTTTCTACATAGTTGAAGGGTAAAATTATGAGGACCAAGTGTCTTTGATAAATCCGTAACTATTTCTGGATGATGTGTTAGACTAGAACGGCCAAACTAATCATAAATTGTGCCCAGATTTCAAAAAAAGTATTGAGACTCATAATCTTTTCATTATTAATGCCTATTTTCCATTAGACTGTAGGTTTTAGTATAAACTTAGGACATGGCTTCGTTTTGGGTCAAAAAGGAGTTATAAATTGGGAATTATTGCTAAAAACGATTAAAACAAGAATAAACGCCTTAAAATTATCAGATTTGGACACTTGGGATGTAAACTGATAACTTCATTAGGTTCTTAACACTTTGAATGTTGTGAAGTAGAAAGGTATGCAAGTTTATATGTTTATGAATAATTGTTATGTTAAGAGTTATGATATGAATGAGTTAACTGAAATATAATGACTTGTATGTCTATTACTTACTAAGCGTAATGCTTACGATTTAGATGTCTAACGTTTTGTATGTTCTTTCAAGAAGGTAAAGCAATGGATTAAAGGCTAAGATACGGATGTAAGGAGTATGAGTGATTAATTGTACTTAGGAGAATAGAATAGACGCTGAGCTCCATCGCGTTGAACCCCCAAAGTGTTATGGATGGTTTTTAAGTGTCAAACGTCAAGTGGTAATGTCTTTTGTATTGGTCTTATGAAGTAATGAAGGTATTTGAGTCAATGGTTTTGATCGTGTGATTAAGTGTATGTAAATGAGTTAAAACAGGGCGTTTGGTAAACTCGTAAAATATACGATTTTGGGTTATTTAGACCACAAAGGTTTATAACATTGTTGTATTATAATATGATAATGATTTCTGGAAGGTATTATGAAGTTTCAGATCAATATAGTCAAGTTAGGAAAAAGGTAACTTTCTATAATGGTGTAAACTTTTGTTTACGCCGTAAACTTTTCATTTGGAGTGAGGTTATGCCGTAACCACTTAGGTTACGCCATAATCTGTGGTCAGAAGCTTTGTTCTTTTTGTCAATCTTGTTTTTGTCGTAAAAACCAAACCGTAAAGTGTTAGAATGAGTTCTTTATATCGTTGTAAAGCTAAAGAGTATATTTTTTGATAATAGAACCTACAAAGGTCTAATTGTAGTGTATTTTAAAAGTATGTTTAGTAATGCCACAAGGTCATTCCCGGTCATGCATTTCCGTAAAAGTTTTCAATTTCGAGTCTGGAAAGGGGAGTTTCACCCTAAGTCTGAACAACTTGTTGTTCCAAATACACCAGTTGAAATAGAGGTTCCTAAAGAACTTCCAAAGGTAAGTTTAGTAAATAAAAGTTTTTCAGAAACTAAGAAATCATCTTGCCATTTTTGATAAGGTGGTGAAAGATAGAATTACACCCACATCAATAACTGAGGGTGGATGAGGTTTTGAACATATCAAAAAGGTTTTTCTAACAGAAGTAATTCCGTTTATAAATTCTTTACGAGAATCATTTAAAGATTTTGACAATGGTCTTCATAACGAACTTAATGAAGTGAAAACGGTCTTTAACCAAATGGAAGCTGCTGTTAAATAGTGTTCTCTAGATAAGAAATGTTTTGATATTCAAAAGAAAGAACTTTTTCTTGAAAATGATCGACTATTAGAACATATTATCTGTCAAGATGTTATGAATATTACAATGAATACTGATGTCGTATCTGTCAATGTGTTACCTGCAAATAATAAATGTTTTGTGAATGATAATCTTGAAGTTGAGTGATTGGAACAGAAAAATGATCACTTATTTGAACTTCTCTTTTCTCAAGATATAGTCCACATTTGTGTAAATCCTCTAGCTACCCGCACTAATTGTCATGAAATGAAACAAAATTTTATTGATGAATACAGTAAGACATTAGAGCTTAAGTCTCAGCTTGCCAAAAAGGAACATATGGTTGAAAAGATAGGTTTTAGTGAAGTTGTACTCAGATGTTCATGACTTGAAAATCATTGTGCTTCTCTTGAACTTAAATTACAACATCAAAAAGAAAGTTTTCATAATAACAGACCTTTAAACAATCAAAATACTCATGCATTTTAGGAACTTTTTGAAATAAACAATTTGCAAGATAAGCTAAAAGTAAAATATGTCTCAATTAATAATTTAAGGAAACATATTGAGAGTTTAAAAGGAAAAAATGTGGTTGAAAAGGACGTCCCACTGAATCATACCAATGTTATTGCTCTAGGAATATTTAGGCTAGACTTAGAACCTCTATCTCCTAAACTATTGAAAAACAGGGACGCTCACATAGACTATATTAAGCATACTCAAGAATATGCTAACACTCTTCGGGAAATAGTTGAACACGCTAGAGCACTCAGACCTTTAGACAGTGATTTAGACTATGTCTGTAAGTATGCTAAACGAATTCAGGAGGTGCTTGTTTATGTTACAGCCACATGCCCTAGTTTAACTAAATCTAGTGAGAAATTAGTTGCGGTCACACCACTGAACAAAAACAAAAAAGTTAGGTTTGCCGAACCTGCCACATCATCAAGCAACACTCAAAAACAGGTCGACTCCCACAACACACAAGATTCTAACTAACCTTTGTTGACTTCTACAGGAATGAAGAGTTCTACTAGTGTTAGCAGATCATAGCCCTCAGGCAATACCAAGAAAAAATAGGATCTCGCAAACAACCAGTAGCAACAAGAAGAATACAGTAAAAGACCACTCTAAGAGCTTTAAATCTAGTTTAAATAAAAAGAATCGTGTTTCTGAACCTGTCTGTAATGCAAATGCTAAGCATTTAATGTTAAATGTGAATTCTGAATTAATTTGTGTTACATGTAATAAATGTATGTTTGATGCAATTCATGATTTGTGTGTTCTTGATTTTGTTAATGATGTAAATATGCGTTCTAAATCTAAATCTACTAAGCGTAGCCAAAAGAGGAAAGTGTGGAAACCTTCGGGTAAAGTTTTTACAAATGTTGGTTAGATGGATACCTACAGGTTAGAAATTCACTATAGATGGACATAGGTGCCCTTTGACTAGGATTATCTCCACTAATGGAGTGCCCCCTAAGAATCCATTCCCTTGTAGGAACAATCCTGAAATGCTTAAGGATGTCACCAATTTAAGTTCGAGCAGTAAATCTAAGGGTGTAGAATCTAAAATTTCTAAAAACTCGGAACCCAATCAAAATTAGGGATCTAATGTTTCCACTGCTCCATCTTCTCCTCGTGTCAATTTTAGGTGGTCCAAATTATCCTTTGGTACTTGGACTCCGGTTGATCCAAGCATATGACCGGAAACCGCTCTCAGCTAATCAACTTTATAGACAAATTTCTTGGTATCGTCAGATTTGGTAACGATCAGATTGTAAAGATAATGGGTTATGGTGACTATCAGATAGGAAATGTTATGATTTCTCAGGTTTATTATTTAGAAGGGTTAGTACACAACTTATTTTCTGTAGGCCGATTTTATGATTTCGATCTCGAAGTAGCTTTTTGCAAACACAACTGCTACATTCGTGACTTAGAAGGTGTTGATTTACTTAAGGGATCAAGGGGCTCAAATTTATACACTTTGTATTTGGAAGATGTCACACCCCGTAAATTTCAGGTCAACATTTTAAACTTTTCCGATCATTATCTTTGACTTTTTCACGTTACGTTTGAATCTGACAGTTTACCGGGAAGTTAAACCGCGTAAATCTGAAAAACGTCATCGGACGCATCCCGGCATCGGTTATTAATAAATTTAGGCCTTATATGAGATATTTTAACTTTTCTAAGTGTTTCATTTTAAATCACTTCCGATATTAATTTTAGGATGTTATCTTTTTATTGCGTTTTTCGCGTTTTTGACCTAATGGAACCTTGGAAACTCGAAATCTTTTCGGGTAAACTTTAGTTATCGTCCATCTTGTATTCTTAAATCAAAAACTTCATTCCCCTCCTCTCTTGTTATATATGGACGCCTACAACCTAACCAAAAATAAGATTGGACTTGAAATTAAATCATTTATGCTCCACTAACTAAAAATTTGAAAACTTACCATGCATGTGAAGGAAAATGACAACTTTGTTGTCTAGTGACTTGCATACATGCCATTTCTTACACACTTGGACCATTATTGGTGAGCCAAGACCAAGCCATGAGCTAAACTTGGAGCCAAAGTTGGCTTGAACAATTGTCCTCCCCCCTGTTGCTAGCCACACACGAACCACAAGGACCATAAGGTCCTTGGTGCACCATTCTGATAAGCCTTACACAAGCCATGGTTCATTTTTTATCTTAACCCTAGGTCCTTTTGGCACTATAAATACATCATGTTCTCACAAGTTAGGTCATTCATCACAATACTTGCCTCACAAAATTTTCTTTCTCTTCCCTTTTGCTTCCTTTGAGCCGCGGCAACAAACACACCCACAAACACATCCATAACTTTTGATTTTCTTCAAGATCCAAACAATCTAAGTTTATTTCCAAGGGTTTCTAAGGTAGATCCAAGTATTGGTTGGTTGATTTTCAAGGTTTCTCAAGATTATAAAATTAGGGTTTATAATTTTATAAGTGGGTTTTATAGATCTAGTGATCTTGAGTTTAGATCTTGTGATTCTTTACTTGTTTCTTCATTCTTGTAAGTACTTCTTGGTCATACCTTATTTCATTTCCTTTATTCTTATAAATATTGTTCAAGTATAAGAATCCATGTGTTTGGGTTACTTTTAAAAAGAAATGATAAAAGTAACTTGACAACTTTTATAAAAAATAGAAGTTTATGTTTGTAGTTTTATAAGTTATGGTGAGATGAGTTAAAAAAATGGGTTGCAACAATAGATATGATGAGGTTAGGTTAGATTAAGTGTGGTTTTGTTGGTTGGTTTGGTAGTGATCGGGATTAGGCTAGAATAAGCACTATTGTGGCGTTTGGATGGATTTTTGGGAGTATTTATGAAAAGACATGTTGCTGATCCGAATTAGTTTTAAGCGACCTAAAAATGTTTTCATTCGGCGTAAATGTAGTTTTTGAATTGTTTCGTATAGATAGTTTTTCACATATCGCACTTTAAAATCGGACTTAAAACGGCTAAGTTATAGCCAAATAAAACTTGAAACATTTTTCGGCAAAACCCAATGAATAGTGTGCTGATGTGAATAGTAAAATGGGTATTCGGACACTTTTGGACATTTTTGGACTTTCTAAACTCTAGCAAAACATATAGTAACACATATATATAGATTAGCATCATTTGAAGACGGTATTAACATATTTTAGGAAAAGCGATAAAGTTACTAAAAATAGTAAGTTTGGTAAAATTTAGCGGATCAGACTTGGAAGTTAAGCGATTATGGTTAGTTAGCGTATTTTGAAAATATAGAAACTTAACAAATATAGGGGACGGTATTAACGTCTTGAAACTAAAAACTTTCCAAAAATAGAAACTTTCTAAAAGTAGTAATTTTTGGATAAATGCTAAGACTTGACGAAAAACTCTATAATTTTATTTAGTCATACTTTATTAAACAAACTAAAGCACAAACACATATGGATGTCTTTTCTCTTGAAAGTGTGTCGTATAAGTTTCGGTTATCTTTCATTTTCCTAAGACGCGTCATTTATTTAGGTCGCGTGTAGGACCTTTCGGCTTTATTTCTTCGATTCACCACTTGCTTAAGGTGAGTTCATAGCCCTACGTTTTTACCGATTTTCAAATGCTTTATACTTTGGGGTGAGAAACATTGTTTTCTTTTAAAATTGGACACAAGTTCTTAATGTGAGTTTTACATGTTTATGTGTTGCCTAAGTTGCTTACAAACCACTATTGCCCGAACTATCATGAACCGTTAGTCACCTATGGCCAGTTTGATTGGTTAAGTGAGCGCGAATGCGTAAATAGATCTATTGGGACTAATTGCCCCTATCTGGTTTGGTTCTAAATTAGCTATGAACAAACAGATATATGTCATGTCGATTGTGGGTTGTGGTGGTCTTTGGTTTGGGACACCATTTAAGGGCAGGAATACTATGTTGCATGATATGATATACCATGTTTTATTAGCATCGGTGTCATGAGCTTAGCGTAACAGTAAATACTTTTTATGTGATGTTGTATCTGTTATAGTAGTCACATGCGTTTTGAAATCTTGTGGTCCACTCTTGTACTAACTTAAACCAATGAATTCACCAACATTATGTTGACATTTTAAACATTTTTTTCTCAGGTTCTTAGCTTGGCTTGATTCTTGATGCTATATGGAGTCTATGTGCTATGTGACTTCGCTAATTTCAAGACTTATCTATTTATATACTCGTTGTCATTGTCAAACTTTATTATGCTTCCGCTACATTTAACTCTCTTATGAATGGTTGTAAAACTTAAATTAATTTTCTTTTATTCAACGAGTACAGTTTTTCAAACGTCCCTAATTAGTGGTCGCTCTTTATTGCTTTGTGTTCGGATTGTTAAGACGTCACGACCTCAGACACGTATTTCGTACAGGCCCCGTCTAGGGGTGTGACAGAATATATGATGCTATCCTCTCCCATTTGTCTCTTGTATAAAGCTTCAAAGACTAAGTCTTGGTTATGGCACTGATGTTTGTCTCACTAAAACTTTGGCACCATTAATTAATTGGCTAAACAAGGTCTTGTTAGAGGTCTCCCCAAGCTGAAATTTGAAAAAGATCACTTGTGTTCTGCATTTCCGTTGGGTAAAAGCAAGAAACATTCTCATAATCCAAAATCTAAAGACACCAATCAAGAAAAACTATCTCTGCTGCATATGGATCTTTGTGGACCAATGCGTGTCGAAAGTATCAATAGGAAGAAGTATATTTTATTTATCATTGATGACTAATCACGGTTCATATGGGTTAAGTTCTTAAGATCGAAAGATGAAGCTCCCGAGTTCATTGTAAATTTTGTGAAAATGATACAAGTTTGTCTCAATACAACTGTAAGGAATATTCACACAGACAATGGAAAAGAGTTTGTCAATCAAACTCTGTGTAGCTAACTAGCTATTATAAAGATGTCGGGATTTCTCATGAAACATCAGTGGCACGTACTCCACAACAAAACGGCGTTGTCGAAAGACGAAACCGGACGTTAGTAGAAGCCACTCGCACTATGTTGATATTTTCTAAGGCTCTATTATTTCTGTGGGCAGAAGCAGTTACAATAGCTTGTTACACCCAAAACTGTTCCCTGATATGTCTTCGTCACGATAAAACACCATATGAGCTTCTACATGACAGAAAACCATATTTAACTTACTTTCATGTCTTTGGTGCACTATGTTATCAAACCAATGACGGTAAAGATCTGGGAAAGCTGAAACCTAAAGCTCATATTGATATTTTCATTGGATATGCTCCCGCAAAGAAGGCTTACTGGATCTACAACAAATGTACCCGAAGAATAACTGTCACACCCCGCCAAGGCGGAAACGCGAGGCGTAAACAAGAATGGATATCATCACAACACATGGTGTCTATATAGAGAATACTAAAATGAAAACTAAAGTAAAGCAAAGACACAAAGTGTCATAACAATACCCAAAACCTAATGGTGTCTTTATTAATGAGAAAGAGGTCTCGTCAATAAATGACATACAAAACATAATCCAAACAATTCATGCTAACGCATTTATTCAAACAGAAAACATAAATAAACTCCAAGCATCCTACGATCTCTTCTAGCCACTTCGCTCTATCTTAGCCCCATTAAGCTCACCTGAAAATCATGCTTAAAACGTCAACATAAAGTTGAGCAAGAATCATAGGTTTAGGACATACAACAATATCCCAAAATAAACTTTTAATTAGCTGCTGCAATTACCAAAACAATTCATGACACCAATTAACCACAACGGGAAGGAACGTGCCCATGATCCACAATCATATCAACTACGTATGTGGGCTACATGGCCTCATATTAGCTCACGCAGTCTTATCACCGCCAAACCTCATTTTGCATATTGGGATCCACAATACCAAACATATCATATCATAACGCAACGGGACAGAACGTGCCCACGATCCAATACACATAACCACAGCAAGCTTAAAAACATTTTAACACAACAACAAGCATCATTCTCACCCCAAAATAACATGAGAAAAAGGGGCTATGAAACTCACCTTTGCTTAGCTTTCCAAAAGATTCCAACAAAAAGCTTCACAAACAACTAGCACAAATCTAAACAACAAAATAACTCGTGTTACACGCTACTAAGCCAAAAGCTTAATGCACATGTAACAATCATATGATGGATGTCTAAGGTGTTCTATTAACCCCATGGGTCACCCCGACACCATACCCAACTTTAACCACTTCATTAACAAGTTTCACTAGTTAGTCACAATTTGTTCAAAATTGCAGAATTTTAACGTGACTTAACGTACTCAAAACCTCTACTTACTGACCTCCATAATTCATACCAAAAATCACCTATGTTCATTTATGAGTATATTAACTACCTCATGATTCCCAAGAGCCATTTACATGCACAAGTACTCCTAAGAAAATCAAACTTCAAAACAGTCCCAATTCGGATCTGTTTGCACACTAAAACGTTTGGACCTAAAAACCATACTTAGACTCCAAATCAGAAGCTCTCCTTTGGGGGATTTCTAATAGACACATATAAATAAACTCCTGTAGAAGGGATAAGCTAAATTCGAATTTTAAGTGGGGGTTTTATACCTCGTAATCTGACCTAAATCTGACCCGTATTTACTGCTTTGACAACTTTTCTTGCAACTAACGTTTGAATGACTTCCCAACCTTAGAAAGCTATTACCATCATCGAGATAACAGCCGAACAACACAACCCTAAATTCTGCCCTAATCTAAATCAAATTCTAACGCGATCTAAACCCTAACGAATACACCCATATGATCCTAATTAAACCCTAATCATTATAACATGTTTATTATATCATTAATTACAGATGTTATGAAACCCTAATTATCCATCATAATAATTATTACATGTTTTTAATGATAATTAACTCAAAGGATTATAATTTATACCTTAAATCTTCGAATCTTGAACACAAAAATCACCAAACTTGAAAAAAAATATTTTTCTTCTTCCTCTAATAAAATTCGGCTGGGACAATTAGAAACAAGGGGGAGAAGGGTTTTTGGTATTTATAAGGTTTACAAAAAAGGTTTAGGATAAATATCCTTTACCAATTTTAATTAGAGTAAGATTTTGTGTTCCTTTTTTTTCTTTTATCCTAAAAACCGGCCGATTGGCCTTATTTATATTTTTTTTATTTATCTATTAATTACTTAATTATTAACATTACCTTAAGTTTTTATAAAAACCTTAGCTTGCTTGCGCATACCTTTTTGCTTAAACGCAATTTACTAGACTTTTAAAAATAAATAACTTTTTATTTTTATTAACCCTAACTTTCCAAAAATAGAAATTTCATTTCTTTCATATTCTAACTACTAGAACCTAATCTTATCCTAATATTACTATCACAAAAATACATATACATATAATTACTTACACAATTAGCGCGAAACCGCTTCAATCACCAAGATCATTTCCTTGTCACTAAAAGTGAACGAAATGAACTCGACAAAATCCAACACAAATCCAATCCCAATGAGATGATCATGCTCAATGGATTGATTATCAAATCTCACATATCCCACACAACACACATAAACACATATAAACGCATATAACACATAACCCATTCATTGCAACAAATACATAAGTCAACACGAATAGTTTGACTAACCTGCTCAAGTCATGGTTGTCACAGTATCCTCTCCTTTAGGAAATCTCGTCCCGAGATTTAACCAAAAGGTTCAACTCTATCATTACCAAACAATAAATCAAGGATACTTATCTTTCAAGTAGTCGTCCCATACCCATGTTAACTCAAAGTTACACTTTGAATTCCAACTAACTTTCACAAGATATCTTACTGCTAACCACTTTGCCTTCCCACAAAAGGGTACGCATAGCAGCATAACCGCTCCAAACAAAAAGAAACATCCAACTACCTGAACCTCATACGTCATCGAGGAGACTCGTCAAAAACCTTAAGTTACGTAACAACGTCATTTACAAACCGGTCTTGCAACTCATCAAACAAGAACTGTTTTGAACCCAAGTTATAAGTTGTTACAAAGCCCAACGTTTTTGAAAAATTAGCTCGACTTTGAGTTTATTTATTTATTAATTACTTAATTATTTGCATTACCTTAAGTTTTTATAAAAACCTAAGCTTATTTGAGTATACCTTTTTGCGTAAACGCAATTTACTAGACTTTTAAAATAAATAACTTTTCATTTTTATTTTAACCTAACTTTCCAAAAATAGAAATTCACATTTCATTCTTATTCTAACTACTAACACCTATTCATACCTAACATTACTAACACATAAATACGTATACGTAATAATACTTACACGATAAATCACTAAAACGCTTAAATCACAAAATCATTTCCTTGTCACCAAAAGTGAACGAAATGAATTCAACCAATCTCACCACCATTCCAATCTCATTGAGATGATCACACTCAATAGATTGACTACCAATTTCTCACATAATCCACATAAACGCATATAAACACATATAATCACATAACCCATTCATTGCAACAGATACATAAGTCAACACTAATAGTTTGACTAACCTGCTCAAGTCATGGTTGTCACAGTATCCCCTCCTTTAGGAAATCTCGTCCCGAGATTTAACCAAAAGGTTCAACTCTATCATTACCAAACAATTAATCGAGGATACTTATCTTTCAAGTAGTCCTCCCATACCCATGTTAACTCAAAGTTACACTTTGAATTCCAACTAACTTTCACAAGATATCTTACTGCTAACCACTTTGCCTGCCCACAAAAGGGTACGCATAGCAGCATAACCGCTCCAAACGAAAAGAAACATCCAACTACCTGAACCTCGCCCGTCATCGAGGAGACTCGTCAAAAACCTTAAGTTGCGTAACAACGTCATTTACAACCCGGTCTCGCAACTCATCAAACAAGAACTGTCTTGAACCCAAGTTATAAGTTGTTACAAAGCCCAACGTTTTTGAAAAATCGGCTCGACTTCGAGTTTATTCATAAAATAACTTTAACCAAAATCACACAAACACATCTAAGGGCATACTAAGGTCTACAAGAAACCTTACGTACCCAACTTTAACTAAAAACTCCCAATGATCCCTTGCTCAACGAACAAGTGTGGATACTCAGTTTACCTGAAGTCCTAAAGACCTCGCTTCGAGCCCAAATGAACCTTAACTACCACCATTCTGCTACATTTTAACCTCTTAACTTCACGGTCACTATTCTCAACAGGTTCCTCAACAAAACGAAGAGTTTTGTCAACCTTGATCTCATCCAATGGCACATGCAGACTAGCATCCGCCAGACATTGTTTTTAGGTTTGACACATGAAACATGTCATGTACTCCACTCAATTCCTCAAGAAATCTCAACCGATAAGCTATAGGACCGATTCTTTCAAGAATCTAAAATGGCCCTACATACCTCGGTGCTAACTTACCCTTTTTCCCAAAGCGAATTACACCTTTCCAAGGCGACACTTTTAGCATAACCCGATCTCCTACCTCAAACTCTAACAGTTTGCGTCTATTATCAGCATAGCTCTTTTGACGGTCTCTTACCGCTTTGAGCTTTTCTTTTATCAATACTACCTTATCTATCATATCTAGTACTAACTCAGGCCCAGTCAAACTACTCTCTCCAATCTCTGTCCATAGAACAGGCGACCTACATTTCATTCCATATAAAGCTTCAAACGGAGCACACCAAATGCTCGAATGATAACTACCACCAAAATTAATAACACATGCCCTCATTATATCTGTCCAAAGTCTAAATCATACGTTCACATTGTCTATCCGCTTGAGGATGCTAAGCAGTACTCAAATCCAATCGTGTCTCTAACATTTTCTGCAGCGTCTGCCAAAACCACGAGGTAAATCATCCATCTCAATCTGAGTTGATCAGTCACTAGAATTTCATTCCTTGCTATTATCTCATCAATATAAATCTTGCAACTTCACTCTTGAAATTTCTTGTATAGACTAAGAAAATAAGCTAACTTGGTCAGTCAATCGACCATCACCCAAATCACATCAAACCACTAACTGACCTTGGAAATATAGTAAAAAAAATTCATGTTGAATTTCTACTTCATTTTTTACTCAAGTATCTTAGGCTGTTGTAGCAAGCCAAAAGTCTTTGACATTGCAGCTTTCACCTCTTAAACAAATCCAACAATTGCTAACATAGGTAACTATATATTTTCTACACGTGGCTACCAATACATGTCTCCAAGGTTATAGTACGTCTTATCCGCTCCCGGATGTACCAAGTACCTTGATGCATGAGCCTCTCCAATACAACCGACCTCATCATTCCCTACTAACAGAACTCATATACGATCCATAAAGTATAAACTCTCATCCTCCTTCTTTTCCATATGTCAATCTAACCCATGAAACCTTTCCGCGCATACGTTCTCTTGCTTGAACGCCTCACTTTGGGCTGCCAATATCATTCCTCTTACTCCATACTGAATGATCATAGCCATCGCTCAAACACGTCTAGGTTTCACTCGTTCCTTCCTACTTAACGTATCACTCACCACATTTGCCTTACCTGGATGGTAGCGAATTTCATACTCATAACACTAGTACATAATTTAATCCATAAAGTACTAACCATCATCTGCCCTCTTTTCCATTTGTCTGGTCCAAGGTCCACCAGCTTTTTTGCTGGCTATTCCTACCTTGGACGTCTCGCTGAAGTAGCCCCGAAAATCTTGTCTTAACACTTGACTGGATAGTCATGGACATTGCTCTTACTCATCTTAGTTTCACTCTCCATTTCTTCTCAACGCATCAACCACTACATTCGATTAATCGAAGCGTCACACAAATCATTCCTCAAAGTCTAGAAAGCCTCTTCTCGTTCTGCGCCCTAATCATACTTCTGATTCTCTAGATTAGGGGAAGTAATGGTTTTAACCAAATCGTAGAAAAGTTTGCGGATGAAACGTCAGGTGTAACCAGCCAATCCTAAGAATAATCCTAATCTCAATGTGTCGTAGGTAACTTTCCAATTCTCACTGCCTCTCACTAGTAACCTTAATGTGCAACACCTTCTCCTTCCTCACTAATTCCAACTCTAACTTCAAATGAACTCCATGCTCCTCTTCTTAACAAACAACACTGGTGCTCCTCACGGAAAATGACTAGGTCGTATGAAACCTTCGTCTTGCAACTCTTGAAGTTGTTCAGATAATTCTTGCATTTCCAAAGGTGCTAGACGATATAGAGACTTCGCGACTGGCGTCGGTTGCAACAATAGAAATGAAGGGGATTAGGTTAGATTTATGTGTGGTTTTGTTTTGGATTAGTTGTGAACGGAGATTAGGCTAGACTAGGCACTATTGTGAAGTTTGGATAGATTTTGGTTGCGTTTTTGACAAAAAGAGCTTGCTGTCACAAATTAGTTTTGAGGTTTTAAGCGACCTAAAAATGTTTTCATTAGGCGTAAAAGTAGTTTTTGAAGAGTTTGTTTTGAATAGATAGTTTTTCACATATCGCACTTTAAAATCGGCTTTAAAACGGCCAAGTTATAACCAAATAAAACTTGAAACATTTTTTGGCAAAACCCAATGAATAGTGTGCTGATGTGAATAGTAAAAAGGGTATTCGGACACTTTCAGACATTTTTGGACTTTATAAACACTAGCGAAACATATAATAACACATATATATATAGATTAGCATCATTTGAAGACGTCATTAACGTATTTTAGGAAAAGCGATAAAGTTACTAAAAATAGTAAGTTTGGTAAACTCTAACGGATCGGACTTGGAAGTTAAGCGATTATGGTTAGTTAGCGCATTTGATTATATGGAAACTTGACAAATATAGGGGACGGTATTAACGTCTTGAAACTAAAAACTTTCGTAAAATAGAAACTTTCTAAAAGTAGTAATTTTTGGATGAACGCCAAGACTTAACGAAAAACTTTCTAATTTTATTTAGTCATACTTTATTAAACAAACTAAAGCACAAACACATATGGATGTCTTTTTCTCTTGAAAGCGTGTCGTACAAGTTTTGGTTATCTTTCGTTTACCTAAGACGCGTCAGTTATTTAGGTCGCGTGTAGGACCTTTCGTTTTATTTCTTCCTCGTTGATTATCGATTCACCACTTGCTTAAGGTGATTTCATAGCCAAAATTGGACACAAGTTCTTAATGTGAGTTTTACATGTTTATGTGTTGCCTAAGTTGCTTACAAACCACTATTGCCCAAACTATCATGAACCGTTAGTCAACTATGGCCAGTTTGATCGGTGTCATGAGCTTAGCGTAACAGTAAATACTTTTTATGTGATGTTGTATCTGTTATAGTAGTCACATGCGTTTTGAAATCTTGTGGTCCACTCTTGTACTAACTTAAACCATGCTATCATCACCAACATTAGTTGACAGTTTTTTAAAACATTTTTTCTCAGGTTCTTAGCTGGCTTGATTCTTTTGATGCTATATGGGAGTCTATGTGCCTATGTGACTTCGCCAATTTAAAGACTTAT
The DNA here is from genome assembly GCA_026074375.1 of Tanacetum coccineum. Taxonomy (NCBI): domain Eukaryota; kingdom Viridiplantae; phylum Streptophyta; class Magnoliopsida; order Asterales; family Asteraceae; genus Tanacetum; species Tanacetum coccineum. The sequence goes on along the minus strand of BQNB010036106.1, from coordinate 27,561 downwards.
CTATTTAATATACTCGTTTGTTCAATTGTCAAACTTTATTATGCTTCCGCTACATTTAACTCTCTTATGAATGGTTGTAAAACTAAAATTAATTTTCTTTTATTCAACGAGTACAGTTTTTCAAACGTCCCTAATTAGTGGTCGCTCTTTATTGCTTTGTGTTCGGATTGTTAAGACGTCACGACCTTAAGACAATTAAATATGACTAACAATCGTATTTCATTCCAGGCCCCGTCCTAGGGTGTGACAGAAGAAATATGCATCCTCTCCAATTTGTTCCTCTTGTATAAAGCTTCACAAAGACTAAGTCGTTGGTTATAGGCACTGATGTTTGTCTCACTAAAACTTTGGCCACCATTAATTAATTGCTAAACAAGGTCTTGTTTAGCGGGTCATCCCCCCAACTGAATTTGAAACAAGATCACTTAGTTGCAATTCGTTGGGTAAAAGCAAGAAACATTCTCATAATCCAAAATCTAAAGACACCAATCAAGAAAAACTATCTCTGCTGCATATAGATCTTTGTGGACCAATGCGTGTCGAAAGTATCAATAGGAAGAAGTATATTTTATTTATCATTGATGACTAATCACGGTTCATATGGGTTAAGTTCTTAAGATCGAAAGATGAAGCTCCTGAGTTCATTGTAAAATTTGTGAAAATGATACAAGTTTGTCTCAATACAACTGTAAGGAATATTCGCACAGACAATGGAAAGGAGTTTGTCAATCAAACTCTGTGTAGCTAACTAGCTATTATAAAGATATCGGGATTTCTCATGAAACATCAGTGGCACGTACTCCACAACAAAACGGCGTTGTCGAAAGACGAAACCGGACGTTAGTAGAAGCCACTCGCACTATGTTGATATTTTCTAAGGCTCTATTATTTATGTAGGCAGAAGCAGTTACCATAGCTTGTTACACCCAAAATCGTTCCCTGATACGTCTTCGTCACGGTAAAACACCATATGAGCTTCTACATGACAGAAAACCATATTTAACTTACTTTTATGTCTTTGGTGCACTATGTTATCAAACCAATGACGGTAAAGATCTGGGAAAGCTAAAACCTAAAGCTCATATTGATATTTTCATTGGATATGCTCTCGCAAAGAAGGCTTACTGGATCTACAACAAATGTACCCAAAGAATAACTGTCACACCCCGCCAAGGCAGAAACGCGAGGCGTAAACAAGAATGGATATCATCACAACACATGGTGTCTATATAGAGAATACTAAAATGAAAACTAAAGTTAAGCAAAGACACAAAGTGTCATAACAATATCCAAAACCTAATGGTGTCTTTTATAATGTGAGAAAGAGGTCTCGTCAATAAATACAACAAAAACATAATCCAAACAATTCATGCTAACTGCAAGTTATTCAAACAGAAAAACATAAATAAACTCCAAGCATCCTACGATCTCTTCTAGCCACTTCGCTCTATCTTAGCCCCATTAAGCGCACCTGAAAATCATGCTTAAAACGTCAACATAAAGTTGAGCAAGAATCATAGGTTTAGGACATACAACAATATCCCAAAATAAACTTTTAATTAGCTGCTGCAATTAGCAAAACAATTCATGACACCAATTAACCACAACGGGAAGGAACGTGCCCATGATCCACAATCATATCAACTACGTATGTGGGCAACATGGCCTCATATTAGCTCACGCAGTCTTATCACCGCCAAACCTCATTTTGCATATTGGGATCCACAATACCAAACATATCATATCATAACGCAACGGGACGGAACGTGCCCACGATCCAATACACATAACCACAACAAGCTTAAAAACATTTTAACGCAACAACAAGCATCATTCTTCACACCCAAAATAACATGAAAAAAGGGCTATAACTCACCTTGCTAGCTTTTCAAAAGATTCCAACAAAAAAGCTTCACAAGACAACAAGCAACAAATCTAAACAACAAAATAACTCGTGATACACGCAACTAAGCCAAAAGCTTATTGTAACTGGAACAACATATGAGGATGTCTTAAGGAGTTCTATTTAACCCAAGGGTCAACCATCACCCCAACACATACCCAACTTTTAACCCACTTCTTTAACAAGTTTCACACTAGTTAGTCACAATTTGTTCAATAACCTGCAGAATTTAACATGACATAACGTACTCAAAACCTCTACTACTGGCACAACATAATTTCATACCAAAAAATTACCTAAGTCCATTTATGATATATTAACTACCTTTACATCATGAATCCCAAGAGGCCATTTACAAGCACAAGTACTCCCAAAGAAAATCAAACTCCACTCCAAAACAGTCCCAATTCGGATCTGTATTGCACACAAAAAGTTTAGGACCTAAAAACCAAACTTATTAGACTATCAATCAGAAGCTCTCCTTTTGGGGGCTTTTAATAGACACATAAAAATAAAACTATCTTGTATAGAAGGGCTGAAGCTAAATTAGATTTTAAGTGGGGGTTTTATACCCTCGTAATCTGACCTAATTGACCCCTGTTTACTGGCTTTGACAACTTTTCTTCAACCAACGTTTAAATGACTTCCGAAGCTCAAAACCATCAAGGCCGAATGTCTAGAAACAGACTCTTTAAGCTACATAATAGGAACCGAAACTTGACTAAAGCTATTACCATCATTGAGATGATCAGCCAAACAACCACAACTCCTAAATTCTTTCCCCAACTCTAAATCCAATTCTAACGGCGGTCTAAACCCTAACCGAAAACTACCCATATGATCCTAATTAAACCCTAAAATCATTATAACATGTTTTATTATATCATTAAATTATAATGTTATAAACCCTAATTATCCATCATAATAAGTTATTACATTTTTTTTAATGATAAATAACTCAGAAGATTCTAATATATAACCTTAAATCTTCGAATCTTGAACAAAAAAGCAAAAATCACCAAACTTGAAAATCAAAATATTTTTCTTCCTTCCTCTCTTTGATTAAAATTCGGCTGGACAATTATAAACAAGGGGATAAGGGTTTTTTGGTATGTATAACATGTTTACAAAAAGGTTAGGATAGATATCTTTTATCATTTTAATTAGAGTAAATTTGTTTTCCTTTTGTTTTCTTCCTTTCGTTTTGCCATTTCTCCTTTAATTTAATAATAATATATATATAAAATATATAATATAAATAATAAATAAATATATATATATTATAAAATTACCTTAATTATTTTGCATTACCTTTAAGTTTTTATAAAAAAAACCTAAGCTTATTTAGTAACCTTTTTGCGTAAACGCAATTTACTAGACTTTTAAAATAAATAATTTTCATTTTTATTCAACCCAACTTTCCAAAAATAGAAATTCACATTTCATTCTTATTCTAACTACTAAAACCTATTCATACCTAACATTACTAATACATAAATACGTATACGTAATAAAAGTTACAACGATAAACCACACTAAAACCTTAAATTCACAAAATCATTTCCATGTCACCAAAAGTTAACGAAATGAATTTCAACCAATCTCACCACATTCCATCTCTTGCTATGATCCACTAATAGAGAGACTACCATTTCTCACATAAACCCACATAAACGCATATAAACACAAATAACACATAACCCATTTCATGGCAACAGATACATAAGTCAACACTAATAGTTTGACTAACCTGCTCAAGTCATGGTTGTCACAGTATCCCCTCCTTTAGGAAATCTCGTCCTGAGATTTAACCAAAAGGTTCAACTCTATCATTACCAAATAATAAATCGAGGATACTTATCTTTCAAGTAGTTCCATCCCATAACCCATGTTAACTCAAAGTTACACTTTGAATTCCAACTAACTTTCACAAGATATCTTACTGCTAACCACTTTGCAATGCCCACAAAAAGGGTAAACGCATAGCAAAGCAGCATAACTGCTCCAAACGAAAAGAAACATCCAACTACCTACAACCTCGACCTTCATCGAGGAGACTCGTCAAAAAGCATAAGTTTACGTAAACAACGTCATATATTACCGTCTCGCAACTCATCAAACAAGAACTGTCTTGAACCCAAGTTATAAGTTGTTACATAGCAACGTTTTTTGAAAAATCTGCGCGACTTTCGAGTTTAATTCATAAAAATAACTTTGACCAAAATCACGACAAATACATCTAAAGGGCATACTAGAAGGTCACAATAAACTTACGTACCTAACTTTAACTAAAAAATTCCCATGATCCCTTGCTCAAAGAACAATTGTGGATACACAGTATACCCTGAATCCTAAAGACCTCACTATCAGAGCCCAAATAGACCTTACCTACCACACATATCTGCTACATTTAACTGCCAAACTTCATGTCACTATCTCAACAGGCTTTCCTCAACAAAACGAAGAGTTTTTGACAACCTTGAATCTCATCCATAGGCACATGCAGACTAGCATCCGCCAACATTGTTTTTAGGTTGACACATGACTCGTGTCCAGGTACTACCACTCAATTCCTCAGGCAATCTCAAAACCGGATAAGCCTACAGGAACCAGACCTTTCAAGAATCTCAAATGGCCCTACATACCTCGGTGCTAACTTACCCTTTTTCCCAAAGCGAATTACACCTTGATCTCATCCAATGACACATGCAGACTAGCATCCGCCAGACATTGTTTTTAGGTTTGACACATGAATCGTGTCATGTACTCCACTCAATTCCTTAAGCAATCTCAACCGATAAGCTACAGGATCGACTCTTTCAAGAATCTCAAATGGCCCTACATACCTCGGTGCTAACTTACCCTTTTTCCCAAAGCGAATTACACCTTTCCAAGGCGACACTTTTAGCATAACCCGATCTCCTACCTCAAACTCTAACGGTTTGCGTCTATTATCAGCATAGCTCTTTTGACGGTCTCTTGCCGCTTTGAGCTTTTCTTTTATCAATACTACCTTATCTGTCATATCTAGTACTAACTCAGGCCCAGTCAAACTACTCTCTCCAATCTCTGCCCATAGAACAGGCGACCTACATTTCATTCCATACAAAGCTTCAAACGGAGCACACCAAATGCTCGAATGATAACTACAACCAAAATCAATAACACATGCCCTTATTATATCTTCCCAAAGTCTAAATCATACGTTCACTTTGTCCATCCGCTTGAGGATGCTAAGCAGTACTCAAATCCAATCGTGTCTCTAACACTTTCTGCAGCGTCTGCCAAAACCACGAGGTAAATCATCCATCTCAATCTGAGTTAATCGTCACTAGAATTTCATTCCTTGCTATTATCTCATCAATATAAATCCTTGCCAACTTCACATCTTGAAATTTTCTTGTATAGCTAGAAAATGAGCTAACTTGGTCAGTCAATCGACCATACCCGAAACACTACATACTCATCAACTTTGACCTTGGAAATTTAGTAATAAAATTCATGGTGATTCTATCTCATTTTCACTCAAGTATCTCAGGCTGTTGTAGCAAGCCAAAAGTCTTTGACATTGCAGCTTTCACCTCTTAAACAAATCCAACAATTGCTAACATAGGTAACTATATATTTTCTACACGTGGCTACCAATACATGTCTCTAAGGTTATAGTACGTCTTATCCGCTCCCGGATGTACCAAGTACCTTGATGCATGAGCCTCATCCATTACTACCGTCCTCATCATTCCCTACTAACAGAACTCATATACGATCCATAAAGTACAAACTCTCGTCCTCCTTCTTTTCTATATGTCAATCTAACCCATAAAGCCTTTCTGCGCGTACTTCCAGATTGCTTGAACGCCTCACTTTGGGCAGCCATTATCCTTCTCTTAACTCCATACTGAATGATCATAGCCAACGCTCGAAACACTGTCTAGGTTTCACCCTCGTTTCTATCCTACTTAACTAGCAATCAGTCACCACCTTTGCTTACCTGGATGGTAGCAGAATTTCATACTCATACTCATAATAACAATTTAATCCATAAAGTACTAACCATCATTCTGCCCTCTTTTCCTTATTTGTTGGTCCCAGGTCACGAAGCAGCAATTTTTTGCTGCGAGTTCTCAACCTGGATGTCATCGCTGAAGTAGCCAATATCTTTTTAAAAAAAAATCCTTAACACATGACTAGCTAGTCATGGACATTGCTCTACTCGTCTTAGATTCAACTCTTCATTCTTCACACGCATCAACCACTACATTTGATTAATCGAAGCGTCACACAAATCATTCCTCAAAGTCTAGAAAGCCTCTTCTCGTTTTGCGCCCTACTCATACTTCTGATTCCTCTAAGTTAGGGAAGTAAGGGGTTTAACAATCTTAGAAAAGTTTGCGATGAAACGTAGGTAAGTAACCTGCCAATCCTAAGAATAATCATATCTCGGATGGTGTCGTAGGTACTTCCCAATTCTTTACTTACTGCACACACAACACCAAATCTGTGTGGTTGGTCACACTAGTAACCTTAGCATACAACTTCTCCTTCCTTAGTAATTCCAACTCTAACTTCAAATGAACTCCATGCTCCTCTTCTTAACAAATGACACTCGTGCTCCTCACGGAAAATGATTAGGTCGTATGAAACCTTCGTCTTGCAACCTCATAAGTGTTTCAGTACAATTCTTGCCATTTCCAATGGTTAGACTATAAGGAGACTATCGTGACTAGCAGTCGCTCAAAGGAACTGATCTACGCGAAACCCAACTGTCTCATTTGCTGTCATTGACACGTCTTCTCTCCGAAAACACGTCAATAAAGTCTCATACGACGGAAATACCACTCAATTTTGATTCACATACCTTTGTGTTCATTAAGGTTTTCACGACTCCTTGAGTACGTTCACCATGAACCCGAAGTATCTCATCACCTTCCAACGGTATCCTAAGTACCTTCCCATGACATACTATCCTAAACTTTCTCTTAGACAACCGGTCCATTCCCACAAGCACATCAAAGCTTCCATGACTCAATGGTATCAACGAACTCTAAGGGTTACGAATAATCGAATAGGATAACAAACGAATATCGAGTCAAAGGCTAGAAAGCATATAGGAGATTCCACATATACAAGTAGACGTGGATCAAATGACATAAGAATCCTTTGAAAGAAAGAATACGTATATGCACCGAGTGAAAACACAACGAAAGAAAATCAACAAACGTACCACGACAAATGAACACATAAAAAAATATCAATACGAAAGACGAAAATTCTTATACTAATTATCGACTTTACTCGAAAGACCAAATTAAATAATGTTTTTATAAAAATCAATTTAAATTAAGAAAGTCACTTTAAGTAAAAAAAATCATTTTAAATAATAATAAAAACTGTTTTAAATGTAATCTTTGAAAAATTCATTTTCGTTGTCATAAAATATCTAGAGATGGTTATCTAATGGTGTATCGTAACTTACCACTATGAATCACTTTAAACTAGCTTTTTATAATAAATTTTTTTTATTAAACCACTTAAAAATTTTCATATCCTATATTTATAGACCATTTAAACATATTCTTTTTACAAAGATCATTTTAAACACAGTTTTTCTCAAACACTAACACAATACTTCCAAAGAGTTTTTATAATTAGAAATCAATTATGAAATATGTTACTCCAATACAAAGAACACCAAATACCAACAGGGATCGTAAACACCGAACAACTCTACCAACAATTTCCATGGTTTGAAAACGAAAGAAAATACAGAACCATATATCAAAATAAAATCAAACGAACTCTACAATAAAACTCATGCCAAGACGATACGTACCCAAAAAGAAAACTTAAGGTCTTATCTAAAATAACGATCAACCAGAGCAAACCTAAAAGCATCGTTACTAAACACTCGCCAAACAGGTTTACGAAAACCAAGGGATATACAAAGAAGAGAGTAATGATCCACACTAATATGTTAGGAACAATTAGTGCTTAAAAGAAACCTTTGATACTCATACGAGTAATCAATGCAATGAAAGAACCAAACGAAACGAGGCTATATCCGAAAAAGCAGATTCCAAAAACCAAAATACATCGAGACGTCGCATAGGAAAATCAGGTATTCCCATGACAAACAAAGGACGATAAAGGGATGTCTAGCTTAGACTTAGGAAATCCGAACAAACAACCGAGCAAACGAGCAAACTTTATAATAGCAATACTAGGTATCCACAAATACTAGATAGAAGAGAAACTTACTATCTATACAACTCAACTTAACATATCCTCCAATTAGGATAACAAAATAATTATCTACCCATACCACCATCCTTCTCATGAATACATACATATATATATATATATATATATATATATATATATATATATATATATATATAAATAAATTATAACACTACCACCTTACATTCAAACACAAATAATTGCAAATCATTGTCTCAAGTCTACTGTGGTGAGTTCTTATAATAAGTTGGCCACCATAATTATAAGTGTCCTCATTTCACACGTGTACTTACTATCCAAGATTTACCCATTATCAATAATAATTCACATATAAGGCACATATACCGACATTGCAACATCTTAAACCACTCAAACTTAACTACAAAAAAGGAAAGCTCCATCCAAAGAACTACTTACTTATATCAAATTGAAATCGAAACGCATAAAGGAAAACGGAAGTCTCGCAACGACTTCCAAAATACGAAATATCGAAAGAAAAATAAATTCAATAACAACATGACAGGAAAGGACGTGATAAACTTATGTTGGGCCTCGCTTGGGTTTGACTTTGCCTCCGCAAGAATCACCCGACCCCGCGGGTCCAGCCCTATTACGTGAATTCCATAAAAGATCAACTATCTTATCTCTTTCGGTTCCACAAGAGGCTCCTTATAATGCTTAAGTCCACGTTGGGACCAATGGTTCCCCAACGAGACTTCTTACGGGTGAGGGAAAAACATAGCTAAAATACTAAGAAAGTAATACATATCATATCCAATAATGGTAGGCAAAATAACTAAAATGACAACTTAGCAAAATACAAGATATATAAGCTATGCAAAAATAGAGGGGAAGCATAGCAGTTATAGCATTAAACACTTAAGCCCTAAATGCATCTAAATGAATACCCAAGGTTATAGTCTAGGCTCAACCACCTACTTCTCTAAAACCAAAGGCTCTGATACCAATCTGTCACGCCCCGCCAAGGCGGAAATGCGAGGCGTAAACAAGAATGGATAATCAACACAACATATGAGTGGTCTATAAAAGAATACTAAAATGAAAACTAAAGTAAAGCAAAGACACAAAGTGTCATAACAATACCCAAAACCTAATGGTGTCTTTATTAATGAGAAAGAGGTCTCGTCAATAAATGACATACAAAACATAATCCAAACAATTCATGCTAACACATTTATTCAAACAGAAAACATAAATAAACTCCAAGCATCCTACGGTCTCTTCTAGCCACTTCGCTCTATCTTAGAACCATTAAGCTTACCTGAAAATGATGCTTAAAATGTCAACATAAAGTTGAGCAAGAATCATAGGTTTACGACATACAACAATATCCCAAAATAAACTTTCAATTAGCTGCTGCAATTACCAAAACAATTCATGACACCAATTAACCACAACAGGACGGAACGTGCCCGCGATCCATAATCATATCAACTACATATGTGCGCTACATGGCCTCATATTAGCTCACGCATTCTTATCACTGCCAAACCTCATTTTGCATATTGGGATCCACAATACATAACATATCATATCATAACGCAACGGGACGGAACGTGCCCATGATCCAATACACATAACCACAGCAAGCTTAAAAACATTTTAACACGATAACAAGCATCATTCTCACCCCCAAAATAACATGAGAAAAAGGGGCTATGAAACTCACCTTGCTTAGCTTTCCATAAAGATTCAACAAAAAGCTTCAAACAAACAACTAGCACAAATCTAAACAACAAAATAACTCGTGTTACACGCTACTATGCCAAAAGCTTAATGCACATGTAGCAATCATATGATGGATGTATAAGGTGTTCTATTAACCCCATGGGTCACCCTGACACCATACATAACTTTAACCATTTCGTTAACAAGTTTCACTAGTTAGTCACAATTTGTTCAAAACTGCTAAATTTATTAAACGTGACTAAACGTACTCAAAACCTCTACTTAACAGACCAAAATATTCATAACCAAAAATCACCTATGTTCATATTTATGAGTAAATAAACTACATCCATGAAACCCAAGAGCCAGTTTCATGTCACAAGTACTCCTAAGAACTCTTAAGTGTCCCAAATAAAATCAAACTTTTAACTACTCAGTTTCGGATCTGATCGCACACTAAAAAGTTTGGACCTAAAAACCATACTTAGACTCCAAATCAGAAGCTCTCCTTTGGGGGATTTTTAATAGACACATAGAACTAAACTCCTGTAGGTTGTCTAATCCTAATTCAAATTTTAAGTGGGGGTTTTACACCTCGTAATCTGACCTAAATCTGACCCGAATTTACTGCTTTGACAACTTTTCTCGTAACCAACATTTGAATGACTTCCCGACCTTAAAAACTTTCGAGGCCAGATGTTCTGGAAACTAGACTCTCTGAGATACATCATAAACACTGGAAACTTGACAAAAGCTATTACCATCATCGAGATAACAGCCGAACAACACAACCCTAAATTCTGCCCTAATCTAAATCAAGTTCTAACGCGATCTAAACCCTAACGAATACACCCATATGATCCTAATTAAACCCTAATCATTATAATATGATTAAACATCATTAATTTACAGATTTAATGAAACCCTAATTATCCATCTTAATAATTGTTACATGAATTAATGATTAATAATTAATAAAGATAAATTAATAATCACCTTAGAACTTGTTTTCTTCACAAAAAGCAAAACCCTAATTTTTTTCTCCTCTTTTCTCTTTAGTCGACCGGTTCTCAAAAGGGGGAGGGTTTAGAGATTTTATTTTGTATTTATAGGCCTCAATATAAATCCTAAATAATTCCCTAATTAGAATTTGTTTCCAATTACAACTCTTTTTTTTCTTTTCCTTTTCTTTTTCCCTAAAACCGGCCGAATGGCCCTTTATATATATATTTTTTATTTTTAATTAACTAATTACTTGTATTACCTTAATTTTCTACAAAAACCTAAGTTTATTTGCGCATACCTTTTTGCATAAATACACTTTACTAAACCTTTAAAAATAAATAACTTTTCATTTTTATTAAACCTAACTTTCTAAAAATAGAAATTTCATTTCTTTCTTATTCTAACCAATAACACCTATTCATACCTAACATTACTAACACATAAATACATATACATAATAATACTTACACGATAAATTACTAGAACGCTCATATCACAAAATCATTTCTTTGTCACCAAAAGTGAACAAAATTAACTCCACAAAATCCAACACAAATCCAATCCTAATGAGACGATCACGCTCAATGGATTGATTACCACATATCCCACATAAACACATATAAACACGTATAAACACAAATAACACATAACCCATACATTGCAACAGATACATAAGTCAACACTAATAGTTTGACTAACCTGTCCAAGTCATGGTTGTCACAGTATCCCCTCCTTTAGGAAATCTCGTCCTGAGATTTACCTAAAAGGTTCAACTCTATCATTACCAAACAATTAATCGAGGATACTTATCTTTCAAGTAGTCCTCCCATACCCATGTTAACTCAAAGTTACCCTTTGAATTCCAACTAACTTTCATAAGATATCTTACTGCTAACAACTTTGCCTGCCCACAAAAGGGTACGCAAAGCAGCATAACCGCTCCAAACGAAAAGAAACATCCAACTACCTGAACCTCACCCGTCATCGAGGAAACTCGTCAAGAACCTTAAGTTGCGTAACAACGTCATTTACAACTCGGTCTCGCAACTCATCAAACAAGAACTGTCTTGAAACCAAGTTATAAGTTGTTACAAGGCCCAATGTTTTTGAAGAATCGGCTCGACTTCGAGTTTATTCATAAAATAACTTTAACCAAAATCACACAAACACATCTAAGGGCATACTAAGGTCTACAAGAAACCTTACATACCCAACTTCAAATAAAACTCCCAATGATCACATGCTCAACGAACAAGTGTGGATACTCAGTTTACTTGAAGTCCTAAAGACCTCGCTTCGAGCCCAAATAGACCTTAACTACCACCATTCTACTACATTTTAACCTCTTAACTTCACGGTCACTATTCTCAACAGGTTCTTTTACAAAACGAAAAGTTTTGTCAACCTTGATCTCATCCAATGGCACATACAGGCTAGCATCCGCCTAACACTTCTTTAGGTTTGACACGTGAAACGTGTCATGTACACCACTCAATTCCTCAGGCAATCTCAACCGATAAGCTACATGACCAATTCTTTCAAGAATCTCAAATGGCCATACATACCTCGATGCTAACTTACCCTTTTTCCCAAAGCGAATATCACCTTTCTAAGGCGACACTTTTAGCATAACCCGATCTCCCACCTCAAACTCTAACGGTTTGCGCCTATTATCAGCATAGCTCTTTTGACGATCTCCCGCCGCTTTGGGCTTTTCCTTTACCAACACTACCTTATTAGTCGTTTCTTAAACTAACTCAGGTCTAATCAAACTACTTCCTCTAATCTCTGCCCATATAACAGGCGATCTACATTTCCTACCATACAAAGCTTCAAACGGAGCACACCGAATGCTCAATTGATAACTACCACCAAAATCGATAACACATGCCCTCATTATATCCTCCAAAGTCTAAATCATACGTTCACTTTGTCCATCCGCTTGAGGATGATAAGAAGTACTCAAATCTAATCGCGTCACTATCACTTTCTGCAGCGTCTGCCAAAACCATGAGGTAAATCATCCATCTAAATCTGAAATAATCGACACAGGAACTCCATGTCGCACGACTATTTCATCGATGTAAATCTTTGCCAATCTTTTTGTACTATAGTCTTCTCTTATAGCCAGAAAATGAGCCAACTTAGTCAGTCTATCGACCATCACCTAATTCACATTATACTTACTACTTTGACCTTGGAAATTTTGTGATGAAATCCATGGTGATTCTATCTCATTTTCACTCAAGTATCTTAGGTTGTTGCAACAAGCCAAAAGTCTTTGACATTGCAGTCTTTACCTCCTAAACAAATCCAACAATTACTAACATAGGTAACTATATCATTTTCTACATGTGGCTACCAATACATGTCTCCAAGGTTATAGTACGTCTTATCCGCTCCCGGATGTACCAAGTACCTTGATGCATGATGTAACACCCCCAAAAATATGACAACGCAGCGGAATACCACTTGGGGTGCTACTTCATAATACACAGCGCTAGATACCACAACCATATCCAGTACAGAAGCTGAATACATAGCCTTTCCGGATGTTGTGTTCAAATCCTTTGGATGAGATCACAATTGACAGACTATGGCCTTGGATTCAACAAAATTCCTTTGTACTGCGATTACAAAAGTGCTATTACCTTATGCTGTAACAACATCCAACATTCAAGATCTAAGCATATCGACGTCAGATATCATTTCATAAAAGAGCAAGTGGAAAATGGTGTGGTTGAACTCTACTTTGTCAGGACAGAATATCAGTTGGCAGACATTTTACCAAAGCATTGGGACGAGAAAGACTTGAATTTCTTATCAACAAACTTGAAATGAAAAGTATGTCTCCTGAAACTCTAAAAAGACTGGCTGAAGAAGCAGAAGAGTAATGGTGGAATCTCTTCTTGTATCCTATGTAAATACATAAAATCAGAAAAACTCAAAAAGATTTTTCATTTTATATATTTTTACAAAAAAATTACAATATATAAACAGAAAATCAAATAGAAAAATATGAATGAGAAAAATACAATAAATATGTTGTTCATGACTTGTCTTCTGGAATCGATATATTTTCGACCTTAGAAATGTCATTTAATAATGACACGGTGTTGTAAATAAAGTTCGAGCAGAAGTTGTAAATATTTTTCAAAACATGTCATTGGCTTGCAATTATTTCAGACTGCAACTCGGTCATTATCATAAAGGCAAGTATTTCGTCGAAAAAAAGAAAACTTGACCTCTCAACGGGAATTCAGTTTCTCGGGCATGATTTATCTTATGATCATGTAAAGGCTTGTGTATACTTTGCTACACAACCTGGGCTTTCTTAAAATAAGTGTACGTGTCAGTGCATTTATTTTTGAAAAATAAGAGAAATCTTGTTTTTTATTGGTGTTTTTTGCAAAACATATCATAACATATCAGTTTCTCATCTGAAAAGATTTAATAAGAATTTTCTATCACTCAAACAATGTTTACAGCTCTTTAAATAGAAAACATGACATTATTTGAGGAGGAGAAATGTGCTAATAATTATTTTAAAGGATCTTTGAAAATCAATCAGGATATTAAACGAATAGGTTTTACAAGGACAGATAATCATTTAAAGGAGTTAAAAATAAACTTAAGCTCAAAATTAGTTTAGATGTTTTTTTTAAGTTGATTTCAACTTTTAGGGACTAAAAAGGCCAAAAACTAAGACTTAGATCCTAAGTTAGCAATTATAGGGACTAAGTTTGCCATTTATCTAAATTGTTTAGGCTTTTATGTTAAAGTTTAAATGAAATTAAAAGAGATTACAAACTAGAGGGGTTATTGTTGCCATTTTGGTCAACCAAAATTGGTTACCACCGCTAGGACAAAATGTGACAAGTCACATTTCTCACAAACATACTCAAACACTTAATTTTCTCTCAATACACATTTCACACGAATCATACTTCGAAATCAAAATCTGTTTTAAGCTTCAAGGTATTGATTCTAACTTATTTCTTAACTCTTAAACATCACTCTCTAAAATAGAAATGGATTACTTCACCCTCTTTCATTTGAAAACTCTTAAATTCGATTTAGGGTTCATGAAAATTAAAAGTAGGTGTTACTCTAATTAGTGTTAGGGGTTTAGCTCGTCTAGGGTTCCTTAAGACTCGATCATAACAGTTTTAGGTATCTCTAAACTATTTGTGAGATATAAGGATTCTTGTGAACAAGAATTATGCGAAACATTTTATATTGTTTGATTTTTTGTCAGTTTATGTTGTATAGCAAGTAATTAGCATCCTTTGTGACTTTGATGCAGTTTTTATCTCTTAGACTTATTTTTGTTTGATTATTGGCAATATTGCTAGCGAAATATGCAAAAAGTGGTTCTTGAATGCTTGTTTTTGGTTAAGGTATCTGCTATATGTCCTCTAGGTTTGCCTATATGATCTCTAGATGCTTTGCTGCCAAAATGATATGCGTTGCTATCATTTGTGTGTTCAAAATCATGTTATAAGCCTCAAAAGTTGTTGGTTCTTGTTAAAACTGCTCATGTTATGCTTCTAGAGTGATAAATGATGTTTGTGTAAGTTATTTGAATAATATCAGATTGATGAAATTGATTGTGTTTGAATTTTATGATTTTTGCGAAATATGTCTAGCATTTAATTGTGCGAAACATGTTTGTGCTAACTCTGTGAAATATGTGCATGATTAATTTATGTGAAATATGTTCAGGATAGGTTGGCGAAATATGTTACTCCCTATCTGCGAAATATGTTAAACACATTTCTGCGAAATATATGTTTAACACATTTATGCGAAATACATTTAATACATTTCTGCTAAATATGACAGGAGTTCTATTTGTGCGGAATATGTCAAATTTAGGAAAATAAACTCTGCCCAAATTTTTTCTAGATCATGCGAAATATGACTCTATTATTATATCCTGCGAAATGTGACATGATTTCAAGTTGACTTTGACCACTGATTGATTGTTTGACTTAGGTTGACTTTATCCAGTAAGTTGACCTTTTAGTTGACTTTGACCATAGTTGATTTTGTCAATTAATATGTTTTAACGGACTTAATTGCATGAAACTTAAACACAAACTTCATCTAAAACAATCACAACATCAAGGATAATCAAATCTACTCAGTGATATACATAGATCTACATGCAGCAATTCTGGTTCACTGTTAAGAAGATCAAGAAAACTACCTCCTATGAGTTTGATCTTGCTGACAAGAAGTGCAAAGTAGATGTTGAATTGTTTAGGAAAATTCTTCCATTAAATCAGGTATGTTAGTGCATAAAACTTTTGTAAAAGAAGTTTTTCTAATTTTGAGTTTGTTATAAGTTTTTTTTAATGCCAAAAAAAAAAGAAATTTTGATGCACAAAAAAAATTTTGATGCACAAAATGTTTTTGACTTGTTATATTTGGTGCGCACTAAAATTTTGAAGCCAAAAGTCAAGAGAAGTTGGTATAAAAATAAATTTTTGATGCACAAAAAACAAATTTAATTCACAACGTTTTTTTTAATAAATGTTTTTCGGCTATACAATCCACTTACTAGAAAACTTCCTTACAAACGTTTTTCATTGCACCAACATACACGATCTTGTGGAATTTTTTCAGAATTTTTTTGAGAACTTTTTAAAAAAAATAAATCTTTTTATCCTTCTCAAGAAGTATTTTGTCTATTTTAATTTGTCTTTATCCTATATATATATATATATATATATATATATATATATATATAATAAAAATTGTGTTGTGTGGTGTGTGTGTGTGTGAGAGTGAGTGTGGAGTGCGTGTGTGTTGTGTGTGTGTGTATAAACTGTATTGGAATAACTATAAGCAGAACCATGAACAACAAAAATTCCAACAAGCTAGCATCGGAATGAAACACAGTTCCCACTGCTGAAAGAGTCAAGATTAGCTCTACCAACATGAGGATTGATCCTACACTAACTTAAAAGGAAGAAACTTTTCAAGTTGTCTTAGATCTCATCAAATCTTCTCCATGCTATAATGCCTTTCTCATTACTGCTGATGTACCAGAGATCTACATGCAGCAATTCTGGTTCACTGTTAAGAAGATCAAGAAAACTACCTCCTATGAGTTTGATCTTGCTGACAAGAAGTGCAAAGTAGATGTTCACCTATTTAGGAAAATTCTCGGTATTTGCCCAAGAGTTCCTAATAAAGACTTTGTTGTTCCTCTATCTGAATATTTACTGATCAACTTCCTCTATGAACTAGGATACAAAGGTTAAATACACAAGCTGGCAAGTATATTTATTGATCACATGCATCAACCATGGAGGGCCCTAGCAGCAATCATCAACAGGTGCCTATCTGGGAAGACATCCAGTAATGACAGACTCCGACAATCAAGAGTTAGAATCTTGTGGGGTATGTTCCACAGGAAGATTGTCGACATTGCTGAGCTAATTGGGAAGACTTTCAATACCAAATTGACTACAAGCAGTCAAAGCTCAAGAGACGTGAAATTATGCCTTACCCTAGATTTACTAAATTCGTCATTAACTACTTCCTTTCGCTCTATAAATCCATTCCTAAAGGACTAAGTTCTGGTCTCAACACAATTAAGGATGGTGGTGTCATACAAAGATTGAAGTTTGTCAACAAAGGTGAAGATTGTCAAGAATATGGGCAAGCCATTCCAAACACGATGTTGACAGATGAAATCAAGCAATCAGAAGCTTATCAAGCATTTATTGCTTACTCCACTGGCTTGATACCTCCAAAGAAGACTAGAGGTAAAGGGTCACAAGGAAAGAAAGCAGCAGTCACTCCAAAGAAGAAAAGCTTAATCTCTGCTGATGATAACATCATTCATAAACCAAATGTTGCTCTTGAGTTAGGAAAGTCAATCAGCAAAACAGAGGCTGAAATTGCTGAAGAAGCAAAGAGGGTTCATGAAACTCATGAACGTCTTGTCACAGAAAAGCCTGCAAGTGAAGAAGACTATGATGAATCAGAGGGTGAACCTGCTAATAGGCCAACTGGAAGTAGAAGAACATCCGGTGTTGTTTTCAGAGATACTTCACGACTATCAAAGAAGAAATCACTGGATCAGTTTCAGAAGTTAAAAGGCATTCAAATGGTGACGGAAGAAGAAAGATTAGTTGCAAACACTATACAAGCAATTAAGGCTAGCAGGAAAGTTAGCAAAAGTTAGCCACATACTAGAGGCTCAAGTGAAGGAGCTGGTATTACACCAGAGTTTCCCGATGAGTCTACAGGCATCTTCATAACCTCAAGTGAAGGAACTGGTATTACACCAGGGGTTCCAGATGAAGTAAAAGGCAGTTTTGATGCCAAAGTTGCTTCTGCAATTGATTGGGGTTCAGAAAATGAGAGCAACTATTCTGAGGAAGAAAAAGTTTATGAAGAAGAAATTGAATGGGTGTCTACTTGTTGGAATTAGAGATAAATTCCATTTTTGATGTAAAGATAGTGAGAAAATAGATTTAGGATTGATGTGCTTAAGTGTAATTAGTCTAGGGACTAAAAGTGTATTTATTATATACTTAGCCACATCACTAAATATATAATAAGGTCTAATGACCCCCATATGATGTAACACTCACACCAAGTCATTTGTATCAATATCAAATGAGAAAAGGTTAAGAAATTCTCTCTAAACACACACATAAATACACCTTATTTTCCACACACTAGTCCATCAATCAAGATCTTATATGTTTAATACTACTGATGAAGAAGAAGAGAAACAAGATGATCAAGATAATGATGATAGAAGCATTAATCTTGAAAAGACTGATGATGAAGATGAGTATGCTAAGTATGTACATAATGATGAATATGTGCATGACTATGCGGATGAGGAGATGAAAGATGTTGAAAATGCTGAGACTGGGAAAGATGATGATGAAGTTAATAATGCTATAAAGGCAGATGTTAAAAAGATAGAAGAAGCAAAACGTGACAATAAGCAAGCTGGAAATGAATTGGCCAATGTTGATCAAGCCAAAGATACAAGTGCTCAAGACAATCAGGCAACGGCTCCTGTCTCTGTGACACCAAAAGAGATGCATGAACTTTCTCCTACAAGCTCCAACCAATCTATTTTCTCTGGTTTTGGTAATCAATTCCTTAACCTCTCTTCTGATATATCTCTGGTTGGAACTGCTAAAGATTCTACAGATGTAGAGATAAACTCTTTGTTGGATATTCAAATTTAACAAGAAGTTCCTCAGATTCAGTCACCTACTCTGCTCAATGTTCCTGTATCAGTAATTCCCAAACAACCAGTTCCTGTCCCATCTCCAGCATTAACAACTGAAACTCATGTTTCAACAGTTCTTTCACATCCTTCCTCCGTTACTACATTCACACCTATACAACAACAAACAACACTAATCCCTACACCACCAATCACCACCGTAGCTCCAAGTGTTACAACTACAGTTCCCAATCCACTTCCAACAATTGTTCTAAGGTTTTCTGTTCTTGAGAGTCAATTTGAAGAATGGAAATAAGTTGATCATTCTGAGGCCATTGAAGATTCAGTGCAAGCAAATATGATAAATGTGGTCAAGAATCAACTGCCAAAGTTTCTACCAGCAGTTGTTTCTGGCCTTGTTAATCCAAGGCTTGATAGCATTGTTCATGATACTCTTCAGAAGAAACAAATTGTCCCTGCTCTGTCTTCTGCCACACTTGCTCAACCCGCTAACAAAGCAGCTGAATCTCTTTTTGAACTGGAATTAAAGAATATTCTCTTTGCAAAGATGGATAAAATCCGATGTTACTTGACTCATGAAAAGCATCAAGAGTTATACGATTCATTATTAAAATCTATCATGCTTGATGAAGCAATTGCAAAAGGAGATGTCAATCCTGATAATGTTCTAAAGAAACAAGACCGTGACGATGACCAAGACGAAGACCCTTCTGCTGGACCAAACCAAGGGAAGAAGACCAAAAGGAGAAGAACCAAAGAATATGAGTCTCCAAGATGTCATCTACCTCAAAAGACACATCCAAAGGTAATACACCTCCCAAAACCTCAAAATCTGATAAATCTGTACATGCAGAAGAGTCAGTTTCTGAACCTATATAAGAGGTGATAATGGATGATGTGGATAATATGACAAATGATGATGTGGTTAATGATAATGATCAACCACAACATGATTCAGTGCCAAAGACTAACACTGCTCCAAAGAATGACTGGTTTAAACAACCTCGAAGGCCTCCTAGTCTTGATCCAGAATGGAACAAGGTCAAAGCAGTTGATGATACTCAAGAACAAACCTGGTTTAATGATCTGCTATTCTTTAAAAAGGATCCACTCACTTTTAACAAACTTATGGTCATTCCTATTGATTTCTCTAAGTTTGTAATGAATCGTCTCAAGATAGACAAGCTCACAAAAGCAGACTTAGTTGGTCCAGTTTACAATCTTCTAAAGGGTACATGCCAAAGTAGCATTGAGCTCGAATACAATATGGAAGAATGCTATAAAGCTCTGACTAACCAACTTGACTGGGAAAATTCTGAAGGTGATCGATGCCCATTTGACTTGAACAAACCTCTTCCTTTGAAAGGTCATCTAGGTCATCTAACTATAGCTGTAGAATACTTCTTCAACAACGATCTGGAATACTTAAAATCTATAGACTCAAAAAGGATGTATACTACGTCAATTAGAAAGATGAAGGCTGTAAGGTATGAGTTAGTGGGTATTGAAGACATGATCCCGAAACAATGAAGTGCTGCTAAAGTGGGTTATGACAAAGATGTTGAACGTGGAATCAAGCATTGGGGACCCAAGCATCAGCTGTACTACAGATCTCAAATCAACAGACTCTCAAAACATAGTGTCTACTCCACATTAAAGATTCTGAGTGTGGTAAGAGTGAAGGTTGACAAGCAATTTGGTTATTGGTATCTAGAGAAGATTGTTGTGAGAAGAGTAGATAGACAACTGTACACATTCAAGGAAGGTGACTTTATTAATCTACGCTTGAATGAAATTGAGGACATGCTTCTTCTAGTTGCTCAGCACAAGTTGTTCCATCTAGATGGCGATGCTATTGTTGACTTGGCGGTTGCACTACGTATGTTTACCATAAGAATCGTCATTAAGAAGAGAGTCGAAGATGTCCAACTAGGTGTAGAAAGTTACCAAAAGAAGCTCAATATCACCAGACCTCAAAAGAATTACCCTACAATCTCTACCAAAGAACCATACACTCCATCTTTTGATCCACCATGGGTTGTCTATGAAGACTTAAGCAATAAAAAGAGACTGATCTGAGTTAACGAGCTCTATAAGTTCTCAGACGGAACCCTCAAGTTGGTTTAAGACACTCTCCATCACAAACTGCTCAATTTTTGACTTGGATACAACAAAGACATGCCCAGAAGAAAGTGATCTGCTACGGATCAGAAAAGATCAAGCATTATGGTAGATTTCAGTGATACGTAGTTGCTGGAGAGGCGGATCATAAGGAATTTGGAAAGATTGGTCGGTGCAAGGGCACTCGAGACGGACTACAAGATAATCCAAAGGACAGTATTACTTTGTCATACTCGATCTTCTCTCATGTCAGGTCCTATCTCCAGTCCTATCTTGTGAATATGTGAATATGTAGTGTAGACTAGTAAAATAGGCCAATATATATAGTGCTTGAGTACAAATTTTCAATACTTTTTTAATCAATTCAAAATCTTTAAAATTAATGTACTCAACACTATATATATAAATCCCTCATTAATTGAGAGGGAGCATTGAAATGTTCCTAATAAGGCTTGTTAATAATCAGAATATTTTTCTCCCCAAACAGCTTTCAAACATATTTGAATCCTTTGATATCCAAAATATTAAGAGCTTTGACATTTTTGATAAGGGGAGAAAATGTGATTAAAATATGCAACTTGTAATATGTGATCAAGAAAGACTAAAGTGCGGTCTCCTCCCTCACCATGCTTAATAATTTTGGTTATTGATGCATGTGTTGAGGGGGAGCATTTTTGAAAAATAAAAATATCGAGGTACAAATGTTTTGATATATATCACAAGTACCTTGATTGAGTTTTCTAAATGGTTTTACGGCAAAGAGAACAATACCCATAGACCGACCATGTACTTACTTTTATCGGAGTTATAAGGTGGTTAAGTATAGGTATTCGTTCTCATGATCCAGCTAGAACATGAGGGATCTACCCAGGGACATTCTAATAGTTAGATTAGAAAGTCCATAGGTATGATTTGATAAAAGGAGAAAAGTGAGAAAAGGGAATAATGTCAACTAAGACAGAGCTAGTACTGAAATAAACCCAACAAGGTGCTAGTGATGAAGTTTTGGTAAGCATTGAAGAGGTTGGAGAATGAAAAATAAATGTAAGGATAAAGGGTGTAAAGAAAGAAGCCCTCCATACACTTAGGCAGAAACCGGGTTAATACATATGCTATCAGAAACACTAAGATGTTGTTTGGTATTGAAGATAGACATCATAGACCCAGTGATGCAATGCACAACCCTCCCTAGCCACTCAATATCTCTCAAAAGACTCTTGTTTCATTACTCACGAAGATAAATGCATTTCTATCGACTTTCTCACTCCGAGTTAGTTGGTATTGGCAGTATGCTCCAGCCTCCGATTACTAAAACCAAAATGCACCATCGAGTCTAGAGCCATAAAGAGATCATCAAATAATCTCATTAGGACACTAATCTAAAATATACTTGTTTTTCATACACTGTGAAAACAAGAAATACCTTAAGAGTCCTACACATTATCCTTGTGATTTTGCTAGAACATCAGAGTGATACTTAAGTATTCACAGTGACGATGGAAATCCTTCCAGAACCAACATCAAACAAGCTCTGCGGTAGGTAACTTGTGAGATCTTATATGCATCAAACTTGTGACACTAGATATCAATTCGGTCCAGACTAAGAATTGACAACTCAATTAGTGAGACATTAACTCACATATTCACTCTTACCGTGATGTCAGCTTTAAGATGCTCCGGTAACGAGAATGGCTAGTGCAGCTACAAAACCCTATCAAGGAGATTCTTTTGAATTCTACCTTATCACAGGCAGTATTTATACTAATTAACAAGGAACCGTAGTTATTGCAACCATATTCGATGAAGTGACAAAGACACTGTTAGGATTTATGTTTTAGTAAGTTAGTACCGATAGTACAAATAGTTAGTACTATTAGTTATAGTTAGTACCGACAGTACAAAATGTAAGTACTGATCGATTAGTTAGTACCGTTAGTTAGAAAATAGTTAGTACCGTTTATGAGATGAACAATGGATATCTTAGGAAAAGATAAGTATGCGTTTTGTAAGCCTGTTCTGTTAGGGTTTATCTTTAGTTTATAAAAGGATCCCCTTGGGCATAGTTAGATATACGTCCTCAAGATATCTCATAGCAATATTATATC
>BQNB010036105.1:33210-47202 GCA_026074375.1 Tanacetum coccineum | reverse complement strand
TATTTTACCCATGTCATGTTGTGATGTTTACGAAAGATCACGTGTTTTATATTGTTGTGATTTAGAATAACATGCCACCAAAAAGAACCTCTGTTGCTGCAAGGGCTGCTGTTGCGGTTGCTGCCCCAATGACAGCTGCTGCTATTGAGCATTTGATCGAAGCAAGAGTGTCTGTAGCACTTGCTAACCATGGAACTCTTCAAAATAACACTAATGGTCATGGCGACGGTAGCCACAATTCTGGCACTAGAACTAGAGGAAGTACACGCACTCCGCGCGAGTGTACGTATAAAGATTTTCTGAATTGTCAGCCCCTTACTTTTAAGGGTACCGAAGGAGTGGTTGTGTTAGCACAATGGTTTGAAAGGATGGAATCAGTTTTCAACATTAGCAACTGTGCTATAGAGAAGCAAGTTAAGTTCGCTACTTGCACTTTCCTTGGAAATGCGCTAACTTGGTGGAACTCCCACATGAAGGTTGTTACACAAGATGTTGCTTATGCTATGGACTGGAAGACACTGAAGAAGATGATGACGGACAAATATTGCCCAAGGGGTGAAATCAAGAAGTTAGAAGTTGAGCTCTGGAACCTAAAAGTAAAAGGTACTAATGTCGCGAGTTACACTCTTCGCTTTCAAGAGCTTGCATTGATGTGTGGAAGGATGTTCCACGAGGAATCGGAAGAAGTTGAGAAATATGTTGGTGGACTTCCTTATATGATTTGAGGAAATGTAATGTCATATCAACCCAAGATAATGGATAAAGCAATTGACTTTGCTAATGATCAGATGGATCAAAAATTCCTCACTATTTCTAAAAGGCAAGCTGAATAGAAGAGAAAGATGGAGTTTAATGCTGGGAACAATCAGGGGTACCAACAACAAAACAAGAGTGTTAGCCCTACAATATGGTGACTAATCCGGAATTACATTTATCATTTATAGTCAGGTCGGGTTAGTTTAGCTAGTCGATGTCGGGACTATAAATACCCCCTCTATACTTCCATGGAGGGGTAGAAGCTCACTTTTGTAAAGTGTGAAAGTGTGTGTTTTCTCTCTATAAAAACACACATCTTCCATCCTTTTCCTTTTCTCTCTAATTCAATGGCTACTTTTCTTTTCCATTTTACCAAGCCTCCGGATCCGTTGTCATAAGGGTGAATCTAATGTTATCAATTGGCATCAGAGCTACAGTGGATTTGTGTATGATTCTTGTGGCTAAACAAGATCAAATTCGGTGGGCAATGCGGAAACAAACCCAGACTTCAACGTCGTTACGGGTACATTCCTTCTAAACAACCGCCATGCTTCTATCTTATTTGATTGAACGTGCCTATAGAAGTTTTTGTATCTGCTACATTTAGTTCCCTAATTGATAACACCCCAGCACTACATTAGCACCATTATTATGATGTTAAATTAGCCGACGGAAAAAATTAGATAAACACTATCATCCGGGGTTATACATTAAACTTCTTAAACCATCCATTCAACATCAACTTAATGCTCATAGAACTTGGTAGTTTTGACATCATAATCGGCATGGATTGGTTGTCCAAGTGCCAACGCTTGTACATTGATGTGCAGAGAAGATCTTACTCGTATTCCCTGGGGAAGATGAAACCGTACAGATCTATGGTGAACGTAAGCTTCAGGGAAATGAACCTTTGAACAACATTTCGTGCACCAAGTCTCAGAAATTAGTTTGTAAAAGGACACCATGTCTTTTTTGGCACAATGTTACTATACGAAGGAGTATGAAGACAATCGGGGAGAAGCGACTTAGGATGTACAACCGTTCGAAAATTTTCTCCGAAGTATTCCAAAAGAATTGTCGGGTCTTCCACGACTCGACAAGTAGAATTCAAATCGAATTGATCCTGGTTCTTTTTCCCACCACCTTTTGCCTAATGTTCAAGCAACTCAAGAAATAGAAGATACTCATGTGATACTAACTGCTTCAATCAATCCTGAAGGTCAACATCAGAGTTCTTCTGTGTCATCTGGCTTCGTGTCTAACATGCTCAACCCCAGACCAGATACAGGTATTGACTCAATATTTAACACTAAGGCAACTTCACTAGTAGATGTTCCAGTCACAAATATTAGTGAGCCACCTCTTGTGTTTGCAATAACTCTTCCTCCACCACCCACTCCTCTCATCACACATATGCAACAAACATCATTTCCAATACCAACAACAGCTCTAAGTACTTCTCTTCAAGACCTTCCAAACTTTGGATCTTTATTCGGGTTTGACCATAGACTTAAAACTTTAGAAACCAACTTCTCTTAGTTTAAGCAAACGAACCAATTTACTGAAGCAGTTTCTTCCATTCCCGGCATTGTTGATGCATACCTTGTAAACAAGATGAATGACGCCGTTAAGACAGTTGTTCAATTGCAATCAGACAGACTCAGAGATGAAGTCCAAGCCAAAAATGAAGACTTTCTTAATAAACTTAATGACAACATAAAGAAAATAATCAAGGAACAAGTCAAAGAACAAGTTAAGGCACAAGTCTCTAAGATTTTGCCAAAATATAAGAAGACAGTAAACGAACAACTCGAAGGTGAGGTTATGACTCGTTCATCCACATAATCCAAGACATCTCTTACTTTAGCTGCCAACCTATCTGAATTAGAGCAAAAGAAGATTCTCATTGAAAAGATGGAGAGCAATAAGTCAATCAACAGATCTAATGAACAAAAGAATCTCTACAAGGCATTGGTTGAAGCTTACAAAAGTGACAAGCTCATTCTTGACACTTATGGTGATACTGTCTCGTTTAGTAGACGCAAAGATGACGAGGATAAAGATGAAGAACCTTCCGCTGGATCAAACCGAGGGTCCAAGAGAAGACAAGTTGGAAAAGAACTAGAGTCAACCAATGCTCCAAAGGAAAAGACATCCAAGACAACTGGCAAGTCAACTGATGGGTCTAAATCTCAACACAAGTTTGCTGGCGAGTCTGCTTATACAGAGGAGCAAATGCACACCGACAAGGATTTGGAAGAACTCGCACATCAGGAGTTTGATATAGGAGCTACTGAAGAACAATCTGATGAAGAGACATCTCAGCATCCTGATTGGTTTCAAAAACCAGCAAAAATCCCAAATCCCGATCGTGATTAGAACAAGACTTTACCTGCTGTTCATGGACCAGTTCAACCTTGGTTAAGCAATTTGGATCGGGAAGAAAGTCCTCGTGAATCATTTGATCAGCTAATGGATACTCCTCTGGACTTCTCAGCATTTATGATGAATCAGCTCAAAATTGACATCTTAACACCTGAATTATTAGCCGGTCCAACATTAGAGCTGATGAAAGGTACATGCAAGAGCTTGGTTGAGCTAGAATACTTCTTTGAAGAAGTCTACAAGGAAACCACGGATCAACTAGATTGGTGCAACTGATTCCCAACGAGTCATGATTCATAGCCACATGCTCATACCCGACCGACAAACATAAAGACATCATGAAAGCTCAAGTACAAGTTTCAAGACTTCTGCTACTCTGATACCGTACATCTTTTTTGAAGTGACTAAGTATTAAAGTCAAAGAATTTCAAAGAAGTTTCCGTCACTCTGGTACCGAACGTCTTTCTTGAAGTGACAAAGTGTTAAAGTTAAAGAATTTCAAGAAAGATGCAACATTAAAGCTTTTCAAGTCAACAAATCAAGAAAGGTATGAGCATGTCGGTCCAGAAGTCACAAGTTCACAAGATGGCAAAGTTTACAAGATGGCGAAACGAGATTATGCTTGGTTGATGATCTCAAGGTGTTCAAAGATCACATTCAAGACAAGATAAGGAACAAGCTCAAGACCTAAAGTCTATGATTACTACATCAAATCACAAGTTAATGATTGAAGTTAAAGACTACAAGCACAAGACTAAAGTCGATGCATAGTATGCTAAGTTTAAATTTTTATAAATTGGAGTGACCTCCTTAGGAACAAGAAAAGTCTCGGTCACTTCCAATATTAACTAGTCAAAGCCTGTAGTTAGTCAATATTTAGTTTATAAGCTAATATGGCCCAAAGGCCCATGGAAAGCCTTACAAGGCCCATGGCTAGCCACCCTTGGACTATAAATACACCTCTCCATGCCTTGGAGAGGTGGTTGGTTGGTTGTATGTTTCATTTCACTTAATGCATTTCATGTTCTCTACTTTCTCTCACTAGAAAATACATCCTTTCTCCCACTTTCTCTCTCTATTTCTTGGTTCATATATCAAAGATTACTTGTATTCTACAATTGGTATCAAGAGCCATGGAGTGATTTGTTTAGTTTTGTGTTTGTTTTCTTTTTGGTTCATTGGTTTTTCCTTTTACTTCGTACGTATATTTCTTCTTTTTCTTTTGTTTTCGAAGCTTAGTCATACACTAAAGGATCATTTACTTAGGTAAAGTTGATCTAGTATCTTTGGATATAGGTGTATTTGCTTTGGATCAAAGAAAAACTCATTTTTGTTCATCTTTTGTTTTCAAAAAGGAGCATCACACAAATTATTCTTCAAAGTCTGAAACGCTTCTTCCTCTTTTTTGTCCCACTCATACTTTTGGTTTTTCTGAGTTAGCGAAGTAAGGGGTTTAGCAATCTTGGAGAAATTCATGATAAAACGCCTATAATAACCAACTAATCCCAAAAACGATCGAACTTCCGATGGCATTGTAGGAGCTTTCCAATTCTTCAACGCCTCTATTTTACTTGGTTCCAC
The DNA here is from genome assembly GCA_026074375.1 of Tanacetum coccineum. NCBI lineage: Eukaryota > Viridiplantae > Streptophyta > Magnoliopsida > Asterales > Asteraceae > Tanacetum > Tanacetum coccineum. The sequence goes on along the minus strand of BQNB010036105.1, from coordinate 42,480 downwards.
GTGAATACCACTCTGGTTGACCACGTGTCCAAGGAAATGCACTTCTTGCAGCCAAAACTCACACTTAGAAAACTTAGCATACAACTTCTCCTTGCTTAGTAACTCCAACACTAACTTTAAGTGAACCTCATGTTCTTCCTTCGTCTTTGAGTAGATCAGGATGTCATCAATGAAGACAATGATAAACATATCTAGATACGGATTGCACACCCGGTTCATCAAGTCCATGAATACCGCTGGTGCATTTGTTAACCCAAATGGCATAACCGTAAACTCAAAATGTCCATATCTCGTTCGAAATGCGGTATTTGGGATGTCATCTTCATGCACGCGTAGCTGATGATATCCTGACCGAAGATCTATCTTAGAGAAATAACATGCTCCTTGCAGCTGATCAAATAAGTCATCGATCCTAAGGAGTGGATAACGGTTTTTAATAGTTATTTTGTTCAGCTCCTTGTAGTCGATAAACATATGAAAAGATCCATCCTTCTTCTTCACGAATATCACAGGTGCTCCCCACGGTGAATGGCTAGGTCGTATGAAACCCTTGTCTTGCAACTCTTGAAGTTGCCTAGACAATTTCTTTCTTGCATTCCGACGGTGCTAAACGAATAAGGAACGTTACGCGCCGTGTCGCTCAGGAACAAGTCTATACGTAACTTCAACATATCGTGCGGATGTAGCCCCAACAAGTCCTCACGGAAACACATCATTAAAGTCTCTCGCACATAGCGGGAATATTCCATTATATTACCTTAGGTATGTTCATCAATCTTAGCCAAAACATCCAATTATGGCATTGGCGGCTCCTAAAGTACGTTTCCATGGAACTTCAAAGTATCTACATCACCTTCTAGTACAGTATCCTAACCACCTTCTCGAAGTCCTAACTAGCACAAACTTCCTCTTGGACGAACCAGTCCAACTCCCCAGTCCCGAAAATTGCGAAGCCAATGACCAAACTTACTTAGAAGAAGGTCTCAATTGAATGGGGTGATAAGCAAGAAGCAGCTTTCTAGACATTGAAAAACAAGTTGTGTAGCGCACCTGTTTTAGCTCTCCCTCAAGGAGCTGAGAACTTCATTGCATATTGTGATGCGTTACATAAAGGATTGGGTGCGGTACTAATGCAAAACGAAAAAGTAATTGCTTATGCATTGTGACAATTGAAAATTCATGAGAAGAACTATACTACACATGATTTGGAACTCGTTGCAGTAGTGTTCGCTTTAAAGCGTTGGAGGCACTACTTGTATGGAACTAAGTGTACGGTGTTCACAGATCACAAGAGCTTACAACACATACTTGACCAAAAGGAGTTGAATATGAGGCAACGTCATTGGTTAGAGTTGCTCAGTGATTATGATTGTGAGATTCGTTATCACCCGAGGAAGGCAAATGTAGTGGCCGATTCTTTAAGCAGGAAAGAACGAGAGCCACTGCGGGTTCGATCCTTAGTCATCACTATTAGGTTAGATCTTCCTAAGCATATTTTGGAGGCTCAGACTGAGGTAAGGAAACCAGAAAACCTCAAGACTGAAGATGTGGGAGGTATACTAGTTGAAAATTCGAAAGACCCAGAAAAGTTTAGGGAGGAGAAATTAAAACCGCGCGCCGACGAAACCCTATGCTTAAACGGCAGGAGTTGGTTGCCATGTTATGGTGACTTGAGGACAGTGATCATGCACGAGTCCCACAAACGGCAGGAATTAGGGTGCTTAACAAAGACTTGAGGACTTAACAAAAACCCTAATGGAACCTTAGAGCTAGTAATAAGCTTAACAGACAACTAATGGGCTTATTAAACCCAACACCCCACTATTAGGCCAAGCAGGCCCAACAGGCCATAACTATGGGGTCCATAACTTATTAATAAGCTCCTTGAACTTATTAAGGGGTTTCATACACTTGTAGGACTTATATGAACCCTAATATACATTAGAAACCAAATCGGACCCTTAATGGGCTTGACAACCCATTATCATGGCCAAAATGGGTCCATAAGCCACGAATAAGCTTGAATAGCTTATTTGTAAGCTTATGCAGTTTATGGAGCTTATTATAGACTTAGATAAACTATTAGATCTCTTGAAAATAAGCTAACACCTTAAAAACCTTTAACGAGTTCATAATGGGCCCAAAAAGCCCATTACCGAGAGCTTATTGGCTTAAAGATAAGCCAAACTATAAAAGCAGCTTAACAGCTTCAATAGCTTAGAGGAGCTTATTGAGAGCTTATGTGCTTTTGAAATCCTTATTGAACCATTAGAATGCTTAATGGACCTTAACGGGCCCAAAAAGCCCAATAAGCTTAAATAAGCTCATCCGAGCTTATTTATAAGCTGTCACAGCTTATATGGCTTATTGGAGTCTAATGAAGCCTTTTGGTCACTCTTAAATTAAAAACTATTTGGACCTAGAATGTAATTCTTGGAAGTTAGGGGACTAAAAGTGTAAAACTGGGAACTTAAGGGGTTAAAATTGTCAATAATCAAATTTCATAAACATAAGGACTGTTTTTTTGTAAATATAGAAAACCTAAGGATATTTTATGAACAAAAGTGATTTTTATAAACACTTAACGTATCGGACTAGTCATAATATTAAACGGATATTATACAAATTAAAACACGATTTACGAATAGATACCCAACACGATTTAATATATATATATATATATATATATATATATATATATATATATATATATATATATATATATTAATAACACTTATACATATACTTGTACGTGTGTAGTCGTATACCTTCCCAAGAGCCAACGAGCAAAGACGAATACAATAAACATGTGCACCACCACATAAATGATAACAGTATATATAAACTAGCAATTTATTGTAGTTTATGCATGAAGTCGTTAGCCTAAACTTGTAGACTAAGACTGGCCGTATTTACTTAGGTATTTGACGGTGTGATTCATTGCCATACTTGGGTATAATTACCATTCGCGGAGGACTACCTACTAAGGTGAGTTCATAGCCCCCCTGCTTTACAATTATTTAAATGATTTACATCCTTGGGGTGAGAACATGCTTTGTTTTACAATTGGACGCAAGTGTACATTTTACAATGATTACGTGTTTGCCTAAGTAGCGATAACCCACTGAGCCCATTATCATGAACTGTCAATTACTGGATTATAAGCGCAAGTGTTATAAATAGATCTATTTGGGATTGACGTCCCCGTTTGGGTGAGTAGCTCTCACTGTGCCGGTTTGCCGGACAAATCAATCAAAAAAAAAACAAAACATTTACCCATGTCGGATTGGGATGTAGCGGGTTAGAAACATCATTTTCTGCAAGTGTTGGCAAATTAATAGCATTCATGAACATGTCCGAGCTTCAGTGTCATGAGTCTTAGAAAATGTAATTACTTTTTATGCATGTTTGCATTTGTTTCCTTAATCATACACGTTGGAAATCTGTGGTCCTACAATTTATTTACATAAACCCTATGATTCACCCAACTTTAGTTTGGACGTATTAGCAAACATGTTTTTCTCTCAGGTCAATAAGGCACGAGGTGCCAAGATACATTGGGGGTCACTCTTTGGAGAGTCGCTACTAAAGATTTGGGTCGTATTACATTTTGGGAACATTTGTTATAAACCGAAATCTTTATTTATATTGTCGAACAATTTGAAGTCATGAGCTTATGTAATGAACAAGTATTTTGTTTAACCCAATGTATCTTATTAAAACGACACGAATAGTTGTTTTGATGATTTAGACTTCTTTAAAGATTTTGAGAATGAATTTCCAGCCATTGTATACAATGATGCTCAAACGTCTAAATCATATTTATTAACTGAACCAATTTTAAACCCCAACATATCAATGAATTTGATTTAAATGATAAAACATCATTGTCTGAATATGACGAGGAGGAACAAAATATTTTGTACTTTAATAATCTATTTCCCTTCACCGTTATTGGTCCCGATGATTTGAAATTAGAAAAAGACAATGATAATAATGATATCGATATAATACAGTCTTTTGAGAGTAATGAAATTACACATGGGTCAACTATGCGTAAAAATCATGATTTGGAGACATTACGCAAACAAAATGCTATTCTATCTCATTATGAATTTATGTGCGCCATTTGGCGTTCCGTTCGACCATAAGCGGTATTATAAGGATGGTGTTTGTGCAATAATATTGCGGAGGCCAAGGTACGTTTTCTTTGCTTTACTTTAGGAAAATTAGTCTCCAAGGTTGGATACGGCATATTAGGATAAAACCTATACGGCGTATCCAATGCTTTTAACACGCGTTGACTAAGTCAACAAAATTCGCATATACGGCGTATTTAACTCACTTCGATATAGCGTATCGAGTTTGGGTATAAAAGCCCACTTAATACGCCAGATTAAGTTTTACCATTACTTTTCACCAACACAAACACACACAATTTTTTTTATAAAAATCTTGGAAGATCATTTGTGATTTAATCAAGTAATCATTCTGATTTCAGCCGATCAATCGGTAATGTGTTTTTAAACCTTCTATCTTTTTTGATTTGATTGAACTTAGGGTTAGGGTTAGGATTTGGATTTTAATAATGTGTTATACCATAGAACTCTTTTAGAAACCACCCCCCCCCCCCCACTGAATAGAAGTAAAATGGTTTGAATTTTGAATGGGTTAAAATGGGTAAATTAGGAAAACCCCTTTTGTTTTCATTCTGCAGAGTCAATACGGCATATCCACCAACATGGATACGGCGTATCGATCAATTTTTACCCAATTTTGAAACATCAATACGGCGTATTCATTAAATTAAATACGGCGTATTGAGAAAAATTAGGATCCTGAAATCAAAGACCCATACGCCGTATTGACTAAAATCAATACGGTGTATTGACTTATTGATCCCTATACGGCGTATCCATTTTTGAATACGTCGTATCCACTCTCAGAACAGAAGGTTTAAATTTCTATACTCTTGTGCTTTCCTTATTGATTTTGCAGATATGGCCCTTCCACCGCATGAGCAGAGATACAGATTTATTAGATATGAGGGTTTAGAGTATTCTGATGCAGATATTACTGATTTCGAGTGGAGATTGACTAGGATTCATAGGAGAAAGGTGCACAGGGTGTCGGTATTTGATTTTGGAGGATTGCTGAATTTGATGGCCGAGGGACTGAGTGCTAGGATGTTGATGGAGCACATGGATGATAAGGGGGTTAGTGTGTTCACCAGTAGGGCCTGGAGGAGGATGTTTGACATTAGGGGACCGTTGGTTCACGAGCTTATTTTGGAGTTCTTCAGTACGTTTAGGTTTGGCCAGGCTATACTTGATTTAGATACGCCTGGGACTATACAGTTTCAATTGGGTAGAGCTAGGAGGCATATGAGCTGGAGAGAGTTTATCTTAGCCCTGAGACTACATACCGAGGAGGAGATGCAGATAGTTGGGTTCGGTGCTTACTGGGTCGGGAGTGCTAGACAGATCCCCGACAAGGGGGATCTAAGGGATTATTAGACGGGGATCTCATCTGCTGGAGATTTTTTTGGCAAAGCCTCGTCATATACTATGATTCAGGATCTTATTTTTAGGATGTGCCATAGATTGATAGCTTGCAGTATTGCTGGGAGGAGTCAGGCACCTGAGAAAGTGACCGTGACGGATTTGTTTTATTTGAGGGGGATGGACGTTGACTCGGTCAATGTTCCTTATCTATTGGCGAGGTATTTGAGGTTTTTTTTCTGCTGAGAGGAAGAGCGGGGCTCATATTTATGAAGGGCAGTTTGTTGCAAGATTGGCCAAGCATTTTAGGCTTCGGGTTGCCTGAGATACTGGAGGATTGGTTATTGGCCCTCGTGCTTGCTTATTATTTATATGGCAGAGTAGTGAGACTGCAGATTTTGTGCGTTTGATGTACTTGTGGCCTGGGTGGCCATGGGACCCGAGAGGCAGCCGATGATACGGCTGGTTGAACTGCTGACACTTAGGATAACCGATTGTTGATGAGGTGACGCAGGCTGTTCCGGCACCCGTTGCGATCCTCAGCAGTACCATCTCACCACCACCAGCTCTTGCTAGGACCATGTCTTAGAGGATGGCGAGACTGAAGGAGGATGTGCACGAGATACGCAGGGCATTGACTGAGCAGCGCGAGGTAATTGACGCGATGGCTTGTGATTTTTCCAGGTTTAGCACATAGGTTACCACTAGACTAGGACGGATGATGGATAAGACAGGAGTTGCCTATACACCATATTCTCAGACCCATATGTCCTACTAGAGGCGCGTCAGACAGAGGACTGACGATGCCATCACCTCCACAGCTCAGCAGGACCAGCAGCAGCCAGACCCATGATCCCTACTATCCTTATCTCTTTATATTTATTATTATTATTCATATCTTGATGTATCTAACACTAAAGCATGTACTAGAATTTTGTATATATATGTCACGATATGACTTTTTGGTTTGTTTGTGCATGATAGAACAAAACCTGGCAGTAAGTTAAGCAACGTAGTTCATATTACAGAACCTAGCAGGATATTAACTACGAATGCAAGAATGGAGATGATTTCTAACAAATGGAAGCTGAAGAAAAGTCTAACTTAAAGACTTCGATGTAAACAAAAGTACTTCCAGGGAGACAACCCGTAATGTTATTTAAATTTTGTTATCGAGTCTGTCTCCCCAGATATCAATACGGTGTAGCCGCCCCATACAATACGGCATATTGATTGTCTGGACGTTATCAGTCTTTATTTTTATGCACTTTAAAAACATTATTGTCAGTTCTGTGAATACGCCATATTCATTAACTTGATACGCCGTATCCACAGTCTGACCCGTAATTAGTTTGTTTAGTTTAGTTTAAATTAACCGTAGGTACCAAGATAGGAATACACCTGTTTTTCCTATATTTTACACAGGACCTTGTGAAAGAAATATCGACAAAGTTGGTGGAATGCATATTTTTTGGAATTCTATGTGTGTTCTATTCGTGCTAGGATTCAGACGCTTTTTCAGCACACAATCTTGCTCATAAACGCAACTTGGAGAATCTACCGAGCAAATATCAGGGGAGTTTCTCATTCTAATTCTTTTTAAATTCCCGTATTTAATGTTTTATATATACAACGAGGACGTTGTATAATTCAAGTGGGGGGATGGAATTAGAATGTTTACTTGTCCTAATTTTCACAATAAAAAACTTAAATTATGCTCAAATTTAATTTTTTTTCAAGCATACTTTTATGAAATTACTTGATATATAACCCGCACACAATAACCCTTGTTAGATATTGTGAGGATTTAACCTTTTCGTTTCTAAATGTTTACCTAAATTCCACAAAATATGAGTATGTCGGTGATGTTGTAGACTTTATAACTTGGCTTGGTATATCACTCGAGACCACAATAATGAGTATTATGGATTTAATTCGAGTAACTTGTTTAAATTGGTAAATCTTAGGATTACAACCAAATCGCCTTTACATGTTGCTTATTAACTAACTACACTGGTTAGTTAACCTCCCGTTAAAACCCTTTTCCACTCTCATCTTTAGAGTGATGATCCACTAGAACAACCCGTAGAGCCAATCCTTTAGGAATTTACACCAACTATTTGTTTCGTTACACCCTTACACCTTAACCTACCTTGTTAGATTAAGTTTAATTTACAGTTGCTAGTTGCTTAAAGTGTAAAGTTTGTATTTCCCGAGTCTTGTGTCATTTTCTATCTTTGGTGCGGTTGGAAATTTGCACATTGCAAATGAGAATGTATATTAGTAATCAAAGCTCATGTGATTTTACTACCATTACAATTAATAGTGAATCCGAAGAACGAAGAATTACCGAAGGAATTACCCGGAATTATTATGATCGTGAAGATGGTGAAACTACACCGAGATTTGAAGTATAGTTAGAAAAAACTGAGAAAATTGCAAAAAAGAGAGAGAAAGAAAGTTTGAAGATAATCGTTTCGCAAAGAGCATTACCGAAGGAATTATACGAAGGATCGATTATTCGTTGATACGTCAAGAAAATCAACGATGTAGAGTATTGTACAAAGTGGAAGGTATCGCCACTTACCTTGTAAAGTATGTAAAGTTTTGGGATGATTGGGAAGTTGATCGTTACAGGAACGCCAACTTAGGTTGTTGTTTTTGATCTATGATCAAGGCTGTTAGTGCAAATATTATGATATTTAATCTATACGATCTCTTTATGTTTTGGTGATGACAAACATATAACTTGTAATACATAACGTAAAGTATGCAAGTTACTCGTAATCACAAATCATCAATGCATACATGCATCAACAACACTCGATGTCTCAAGTCTGCATCAACACCGATATTTGTTTGCACCCGATGTAAATCACATAAAGTATAAACTTGTAGGATGATCAAAGAAAAATACTTTTTTTCTTAATCATTACATTTCTACAAAAGTATTTTTCACAAAAATAAATAAACACAAAATACTTTTTAATAAAAGAAATGTTTTATTTAAATATAAAATTCGAAATCTGGTTTTCCTCCCAATATAGAAGCTTCTATACCAGATACAACCTTCCTCGCAAAAAGACAAAAAAAAGGGAGTGAAGTCTAGGCGGTGGCCCCCTTATATATAAGGGACCGCCGGGACCGCCGTTGCCAGACTGTCAGCTTTAAACTCCTATAAATAGTGGTTCATCTCCAACTGATTTCATAACCTTTTTGCACGATTTTCTTTCAGTTCTTTCTCTCTCTAGATCTCATTAAATCTCTCTAAACCTTTGATCATTTAACTTGTTTAATCTTGTTTAAATGTGATCCAATCTTCTATCCTTTCCTCCTTTCCTCAAGTGCAAGAGAAGAACTTCGGTCATCTTCAAGATCCGAAGTTATGTAGTCTAGTTAGTCCATTTGTAACATTTGTTACATATAGATCGAGTCAATGTCTTCCAATCTTTAGTAGTGTGTAGATCCAAATGATATGTATATTTGGATGGGTTGATTGTAGGTTGGTTAGTATTTTAGCCCTTAAAATACATTGGTGAAGTGGTAGATTGGTTCTAGCTAAGATTAGGACTCAACATTTATCTTAGTGTCAGAAAATAATGTAAGCGACATGGTTTATGTGTTTATGCCATAAAACACAAGGTTTGTTATGTTGGGCCATAAAACATAATGGGTTTGGTAGTACCCGAAGAAGAACTCAACATCTAGCTTAGTGTTGAAAAATAATGTAAGCATTAGTATAACGTTTTCTCCGCCGAAAGGGAGCTTG